>JAYJLV010043808.1:0-22217 GCA_036873485.1 Torymus texanus
TGCCAATTTTTATCTGTTTTATTTATTTGTGAGAAATTATTTCGTTGCGTCCCAACGTTGCAAACTTCAGACCCATTCTAACAGAAGCTCTAATCTATTTGCACAAGTTGGAGTCAAAAAGCACGTATCAACCACTAATGTAGATTTATACGAAAACGTAAAGTTAATTTGCCATGACGATTATGGAATTATCAAAAAGTTGTCTTTAATAATTTGACATTTTTTTAAAATTATAATATATCAACTATTCAAATTTAAATGGGATGTATTTTTACTTTGATAATTATAAAATACATTATATTAAAAACTATAATCTATATATGACACAGTTTTCTGTTTAGTCCCCGAGTATATCTGCACTTTTCGGCTGCAGTCGTATACCATTTCTCGCTCAGCTCCCAGCGAGCGTTCGTTTTTCCGAAAGTTTCAAGAAAGTCAGGGAGAGAAAATAAAGCTGATTTTTCCAAGTGCCGTCAACGAGCAAAGTGTCTTATCGCTCTTCCACATACCGTCGTCGTCCACGCACGCGCACACAGACATGCACGCATCCGCGATAAGAAGAGGCGCGAAGCGTTTGCGTTTCTATATATGTATCTCTCCAGCGGCCCAGAAAGACGCGCTTGGATGCTTTATCAGGAGAATTTCGACGATTTAATTCAAACAAACGCGCGTAGGTGCGCGAGAGACTGTTTGACAATAACTGTAAACTTTAAATTATCTTTTCACGCCTCACGGATGAAGAAGAGCGGCAACGCGGTGATGAGAGTCTAAGCCATGTGAGCGTATAGAGAACGTTTTTATCGGTAATTTACTGTTTATGTGCGGTTACAAACGATGTAAATATTTGAAGACGATAACGGTAGAGTGCAGCGTCAACATGAGCAAATCAATTATCGATCAACTATTTTGTACGGTTCAAATGCAACATTTGACTATCTATTTTCAACTCATTTGCGCAAAATGTACGGTTACATATATTTCTGCCAAGTCGTTAAATTTGTAAATTTGAAGAAATTTCGTATTCAGCAAATGTGTATATAAAGACACATACTTCTCGCTAAAACACTTTTATATGAGTACAAGATGACGGCATGAAAGGTCAAGTCTTTTTATTTATGTTTGCGATGTAAAGCAAATCCCGACGTATATGCGCGCAGCGTACAAGTTAGGCAAAAGTAGTTATAATTCACGAGATTTTTTTCAACATTCGAGTTTTCAGGTGAAAAACTTTCGACATTATTCATAAATAACTTTTAATACAACGACCGCGCATTCTTTCCTAATATCCAAGGCCAAATCGAATTTTTACAAGACCCCGCTCCAGAAAAAACATTCTCTTCCAAAGCCTCCCAATGACAATCACCGTCACATACCGCGTCCTTCGATCTTTCGCTTTCACGGAATCCACCTACACGTGTGCGCGCGCTCCATTGTGCCCCGAAAAATCCTAAAGAGACCATTGTGCGCGCAGCGTTCGCCGAACAGGCGCGGAAGATGAAAGCCGGCCACGCCGGAAGTGCAACAGCAGCCGCGCCGCTGATGCACTTTTCTCTTTCTCTTTCTCTTTCTCTCACTGGAGCGAGAGAAAGGCGCACGCACTTCTTCTCTTCCCAGGAGGATCCAATGCAAGGCGACGGCGGGCGGCCCGCATGTAACGCGACGCGTCGGCCGTTTTGCAGAATAAGCGGGCCGCACTACGGAGGATCCTAGTTAAGTATAAGGCGTTGCAAGGAGAAGGATGCTGTTACGCTGATGCTGACGAGGGGCTCCGCGAATTTTCCTCATCCCGTATAAGCACGCGCCGGAAGTAGGAAAGGAGAGACTGGCTGCGGGAAGGTGGAAGAAGCTCTTATCACGAGCGGAATCTGAACATGACAGATATACGTAGAGCGATAAGATGTGATATAATATTGCTGAATTAACGTGGTTAATAAAATATTTAAACATCATTGACGAAAATGTCGATTTCCATAGCATTAATAATATTTTTACAATTAGTTTAATGAATGGAATTAATATTTGGTACTAATATTATATTTGTGATTCAAACTTTACAAAGATAAAAATTAATATTAAAAATTAAACGGTTATTATATTTATTACCATATTTTTTAATTTTCACATTTTTAAATGTTAAAAAATTGAATAAGATACTTATAAAGGCAGTTTCTTGAAGGCTTTTGAATCGAGGCATAACATAAGGATATATATATATATATATATATATATATATATATATATGTAGCCTTCCTTGACTTGACACAAAGATCAATTAGTTTACAACCTGCGTTCATTCTCAAGTGTGTATATATAAGTGTAATAGAAATTTTATTCTTCGAAATTTATATTATGGAATATACTATGTTAACCTCAAGGCTGACAAAGTCTGATTCCAGCTCCATATAAAACATTACGAACAGTCATTAAGGCAGTCATTCTACTCAAACCAGACTGCAACTCCAAGAAAGCCTTATGTAATGTTATGCAATTGGCATTTCAACAGCAGCCGCTCCGCTAAAAGTATAAGCCAGAATTAATTCCTCTATTAACAGTCATGGTATTTTGTCTTCAAAAGCACAAAATTTCAATGCGATTTTGAAAAATTTTCCTTTTTATCAGACAATCAAGTCACGTCGCGCACGCACGCACATTGGCACTTTCGAAGTAAATAAGGCGCTGCTGCTCTTGAGGAGAAGCTCACGCGCCATGCACGCTGACCGTTATAAAGGTCAGAAAATCTCGTTCCGGCTTAATGAAGTTCCTTTAATGTTCCCCTGTGCCTATGCTTTAAAAACTTAAAATAGAAGCGCCGCGCGCAATTCAAAAGAGTAAATAAAACTCGCCGGGAGTCAGTGTTGAAAATTAAAGTGCGTTTTGACGCGACGCAATGTATATACACAATGTATCTCGCCTTTTTTAAATGAGTTTCAATGTAAAGGCGCAATTTATAATGGGTATGTTTATTTTAAAGTTCGTCGAAGTTGAACTACGATGTGATAAAAACGTTTGCCAGACAAATGTTTACACGATAGATTCGAGGTCGTTGTACTCTCTCGCAACGCGTGAGCATATACGCAGAAGTGATCGACAAAAGAACGCCGGACAACAGTGAAATTTTAACTTTATTACACAAGCTTTTCCTCTAGCACATCTTATTTACGGAGGACAAACATATTTATAAAAGTAATTTCTCCTTAGTGCGCGGTAATTCAAGCGTGGAAAGCTTGCGAGGAAAGAGAGCCTTTTCAGCCAGAAATATTACCACAAACAAGTTTGCGTACCATTAAATATATCATTGCAACAACGAATGGCCAACTGCGGAACTAACTTCCGAAGTTGCAAAAACCATAAATTGGACGCTGTAGCGCAGCAGCGATTCATCACTTGTTTTTTTAAATCCGGCTCATCTATTTCTTGGCTTTGCAAGAAATCGCACCGATTTTTCTTAGAAATATGCTTCTCTATTCGTACGAAACACTTTTTCTTCTAGTATATAATAATTTGTAGTTGTGAATAGATTTCTTTATTCAACCGAATTCTTCCGATACATAGACGATGGAACGCACGCGTGAAAAAAATCCTACATTACGAAACGTCCGTTATATACGCACACAAGACTTTCTAGAAAAATGGCGCAACGACACACCGATCAAATACCGATCCGCACACGCGTAAAGGCGCGCTTAATTAATCCAGGCTTTGTTTAATTTTCCAGCTGTGGACAAGAAAAGCTGCGCGTTAATCAAGTCATTCTCTCTCCGAAAAGCCAGTTTTCCACGCTAGAAAATCAGCGCGCCATTCTCTTTCTCCCTTGTTCCCCTCTTTGTACTCTGTCTCTCCGCGCGCTCGCGATATACTTACAAAAGACGGCTCTTTTGCGCAATGCACTGCGCGCGCTCTTATCTGTGCCGCGGAGCAAAATGGAGCGCGGCGCCGAGCGCCAAAAAATCGGCGAGATCGGCGCGCGCGTGAAAGGAAGGCTCGCTGCGTGAGAGAAAGAGCGAGCGCGTGCGCGTGCGACGGTGAGTATGTGAAAAATAATGCTGTGCAGGTGGTTTATTGTGCAGTGTGGAAATAATTTTTTGCTGCTTTTCAGAGATTAGTCTACTGATGGAAAATGACCAGTACTTCAGAGAAGCATTTTTATTTCTTATGTAAGATGGGTAACTTTTATGGCCTTCAGCGTATCACGTTAACCTTTTTATTACACGTATTGATCATTTTTATTAATAGCGAGCGCACTTGTATGATTATTGATAAAAATAAATAATTCAAATCATCAAATTGATGAAACCAGACATGCATTTTCTACGATTACATCCGTCAATACCTATCAAACAAGCAATTACATCATTTAATTTCAAGCAGTTATCGCGAGTTTAACGACAAAATAAAGCTCCTACTACTGTCTTGACGCTATCCCACGATATAAAATTATGACGTCATTATACTTTTTTTTTAAAGCTCCGATTATGCACGATTCTCCGTCGATAAAACCAAAACACTGTTGCGTTCAAGCTACTTCGTACTGCAAACGTATATGTATAGGCAGACTGGCATCCGTCTTGGCTGCCTATAATCAAAGCAAACAGTCGCAACGCGCATACACCTATATGTATAGCTATTCCGGATAAAGCCTATAACCCCCGAGTGTACACACAACTGGGGTACGAACTGTCGAGTTTTTCCGCGCAGCGGACAAAGTTTTTCCCCCGAGGGCAAACTCCCTCTCTCGCGCGTACATATATATATATATATATATATATATCTAGGAATACATGCGCGCGCGCAGCAAAAACGTGTATATATATATATATATATATATACACACACGCAGGCTAAGAGAGGGAGCGAGAGAGCAAACCCTTTTTTATCGCCGTCGTTTCCTCCCCCTCGAGCAAGGTTAGCCCCTCGCGGTGGCACGAATGATCCTGGCGAGGAAGAGAAAGGGAGTGTGTAGAAGAGGAAATAAGTATACAGCAGGGCTCACCGAAGTACTTGTCGGGCTCGAGGCCGGAGTCCTTGTCGAGGCCGCAGATGACAAAGTAGTCGGCGAACCTCGTCGGGTGGTGGTGCTGCTCCGGGGCGCGCGGCATCGTCGTCAACGTCGTCCCCGCGCTCCCGTTCATAGCCCGGAGCTCGCCGCGCGGCCACCTCGGCGACCGGCCCTGCGCCTCTCAGGCCCGCACTCTCCCTTTGTGTACTCTTTTATATCCTCAGTCTCGGGCGGGGGGCGAAGGAGCTGCGCACACTGCCACAACAAAGCCACACTGCGCGCGCGCTCGCGCTCACTCCTCCGTGTCAGTCCTACTTATCAATCTCACGTGCAGCCGCCGCCGATGCTCCCATCTTTCCTATACATCCGCTGTCTTCGCGATGGCCAGCTCCCAACGCGAGCAGGAAAGTGCGCGACGAATGGAGATTGCTACGGCGCAGGCTCGCCGTCCGTTACCCAGCTGACGACGACAACGCTCAGTTCTGTATTACTTATCTCGCCCTTCGTCGATTCGTGATGCGCGCGACGAACGCGTACGCGCGCGACTGCCGTTCCTTCGCTGTGCCTGTGCGCCGCGCGCCGTGCACACTGTGTGCGGGAGAGCGTATACTTGCTAGCAGTGGCAGCGGCAGCAGCAGCAGCAGCGCGAAAGTATCTCCCCCGCGCGAGCGACTGAGCACTAGATTCGAGCTGTTGAGTTGAGCAGCGAGCGCGGTTAATTGATCGGTCAGGGCGCTCAGGCGCTGCGCGCGTGCGTAATCCCGCCTGTGTGGGTGCGCCTATATGTGTACGTATACTGACTTGCTTATACTGCTCCCTTTTGGCACAGCTAATCAGCTGTATGTGTGGGTGAGGAGCTCTGCTGTATCGGCGGAGAATTGGAAATGCTCGCAGCGGCGGGATATTTGATCGAGATCTAGAGGCCTTTGACAAAGATTTTCGCCGCTTCAAAGATGTAAGTAAACCAAATTCTTCTTGCTAATATTTAAGCTTGATTATGTGGAGGGCATTTATATTTTTAATATTAGCCAAACTTCTTATAACTTTAAATGGTTCAATCCTGTTGTGCTAAATTTTGTCGCGTACTCTGAATGACTAATTTGGAGCTCCTAATAATTAGTACGATAAGACAGGGACTGGAATTTCATTGTCCGATTATTAAAAAGTCAAATGACATTGACACGATGGACTTGATCGATATAGTAGGAATCTTTCAGTTCTCACGCCCCTTTAAACCGGGCGCAGTGTGGCGGTCAGCTGTCAACGAAGACACGACGCTTAATTCACATTATTTTCAGTATTTCGTAGACTTCTTCAGCAATAAAAATGTCGATAATAACCCTGACATCGTTGCGGCATGATGTGTGAAAATCTAATACAATTGATGACGAAACAATGGTTCACACTCGGTCCTCGTGCTAAGGTTATATTTTTTACTTGTTTATAAGTTTTTTTAGTTCCCCAAAAATTAATTACGATGGAAGAAGTGGACAATATTATTATACATTCCCTTCGTCAAATAGACTGGTAAGCTCACTTTTTTAGTATCTAATAATCTATTGGAGTATATTGTACAAAGAGTAAGTTATTCTTTTTTGCAGTGATGTAGATGAAAATATAACAAATCTAGCTAGTTTTCATACAGAGCTTGTTGTTAAAGCAACTGTAAGATGTTTGGAAGTCATTCGACCTGGGCTTGGTATAAATCCTGTATTACCTGTAAACATGGCAGCGAGATTTCGAGTTGGTGCAATGTTAGCTCAATCATGTTCAGTAAGATTTACAACATTTTTATTTAAAATAATAATCAGATCTATTTTATTATCTACACTTGACTGTTATTTATTTCTGTAATTTTAAGGAACTTGGATACAGAGGTGATATTGGTTATCAAACTTTTTTGTATAGTGCAGAAGCTGATCTGCGTAAGGTGTTTATGTTTTTGATAGAAAAGTTACCTAAAGAAAGTGACAAGAGCATAAGTGAACCAATAACAAAAAGTGTTCAACTTGAAAAATTAATTTCTTCTACCATACAATCACAGATTTCTGTGCCATGGTTACCATACTATTGTCATAAGAAGCGTTCAAAATTTAGTATTAGAACTAAAATACCTTTTTCAACTGTATATCTTGACACTTCTATGGTAGAAGGTGATGAAGGTAAGAACACTTTTATTTGTATTTAATAGCATTAATATATAATTAAATATATAAAAACATGTATTATTAGTCAAATTCAAGATAAATGTTTATTGAAATATAAGATTTTTGAAGATATAAATATAACTTAATATATTGAAAAAATATTCTTTATAACATAAAACATTACTTTATAATGTGTACTTCATTAAATTAGCTTCAACAATGACAATTACACTTATATTGTCTTGTGAATTCAAGTTAATGTTTAAATTTTTTAGAGTACCAGAATTATAATATACGTTATAAACAATCATTATTGGAACAAGTACCAATGATTAAGTATCTAGTGCCATCAGTAATTACACTAAACAGTAGAATTGAAAATGCATCCTTACTGACAATTGAAGAAAAAATAGATTGGCTTAATTCTCATAAATATGATAAAACAATCGAAGCAACAGAAAATGATTCATATTTTCTAGGTAAACTCGTATCAAATATAAACTTGAAAGGTTCTAAGAGCTCAAGCAAGAAAACTGTAGAGACTAAAAGTTTGGAAACTCAAAAAGATGATATTGAAAAACAAGATGCTGAAGCACTGAAAGAAGATGAAAATACTATCAAAGAACGAGAAATAGATAAATTAAAAGCTGAGTGTGAAAATCTTAAAGCCAAAATTGAAGAAATTCAAGCAGATATAAGAAAATTGGCATCAGAAATTAATCATGCTACTATAACTGAACAAAATGAAGCAAAAGCACTTGCAAGCTATGAAGAACAAAGTAAAATCAAAATGAAAGCATATGAATTACTAGAGAATGGAGAAGAAAATATAAAAAAATTAGAAGAAGCTATTGAAGCATATGTAAATAAACTAGTAAATTTAGCAAATCAGTGGGAGAAGCATAGAATACCACTTATAGAACAATACCGTGATGGAAGAGAAAAACATTCATCTAAAGCTGTAAGTAAATAAGTACTATATTTAATATTCTTGTTATAAATTGTATCTTTTATTTAAATCATACAAAATGAATAATTTTTTGTTCAAAAGACTGCCAGTCAGAAAAAACTTGATGAATTCAGAATGCTTAGAGATAAAGAAAGAGAATTATTAGAAGAATGCAGGAGTAAAGATCAACAATATTCCCAGCTTGTAGCAGAAGTACAAAAGCTTCCAAGAGAAGTGAACAGATCTGCATATACTCAAAGAATTTTAGAAATTATCAATAATGTGAGAAAACAAAAGGACGAAATTGATAAGGTTTTGGCAGATACACGTGAAATTCAAAAAGATATTAATACCCTTACTGGAAGATTAGAAAGATCTTTTACAATGGTCGATGAATTGATTTTTCGCGACGCTCGTACAAACGAAACATCCAGAAGAGCTTACAAATTACTTGCAATGTTACATTCTGATTGTAGTGAACTTGTGACTTTGGTGGAAGAAACAGGTGCTACTGTACGCGAAATAAGGGATTTAGAAGAACAGGTACCTTTAAAAAATCTATTAATCATTTTATAATTTTTGTTCATAAATATTTGATAAAATATTCATTCAACCTATAATTACAAAATTGTATGTATCTTTTATTTTAATATTAATAATACTTATTTTTGTAACAGATTGATTCAGAATCTACAAAAAATGTTGGAGCAAATTTAGAAAGAATAACTGCTGATTTAAAACAAATGAGACAGGAGACTGCTGCTCTTACAGCACAACTTCAAAGTAAAAATTCATGATTAATGTATAATTCATGATGTAAGGAAACTAAACAAAATGGGACAACGACAAAATTATCAAAGATAGTGGACTGCTATTAGTTATAAGTGGAAACGTTATAAATTTACAATGCAAGTGAATAAAAAGTAGTAACATCAAGAAGCGCGGGAACGCTCCGAAGACAACTATAGAAGAAGTCTAAGAGTCGAGCGCGTACACATAGGATGAAATGGATGTGCGAGAAATTTTTGACATACTTTAAAGTATTCAACAAATTTTGCTTTGCATTAATATTGTCGAACTGCAGGTTGTTGGACTCAAAACATGATGCTGTGTCTTGGCACAAAAGTTATACTTGGCTCAAAATCTGGACACATAAAAGTTTGATAATAGATATTTATAAATTTTTTTTTTCTTATGATAAAAATTTTTATCTAATGTGTTTTTACACATAAGCGTGTAAATAATAAATAGAATTGTTGTAAAAATTTTACTGTAAAATTTATTGCGTATAGAATGCAAAAATATCCTGACAAATAAGATAAATGCAACATAAATTTAAAAAATAAATACTTTCATAATGTACTTTTCGTCTTGATTGTTCATGTCCATTTTATACATATAAGCTATAAGTTTGTTTGACCTAACTTGAAACATATATTAATAACGCCATAGAAACATGACATACAAATATTGTTTAGTAAGAAAAGTTACCCAGTTGCAAAGGTCTGATAAATCTAGATAAATGGACAGAAATTTGATAAAAATCTATGCAATTTTTGAGTGAAATTTATCAGTTAGATGTAAAAAGACACATTTACTTATTTCTAAAATAACTCAAACGTTTAAGAAGTTTTCTGTAATAAGTATATGTTATAAAATTTTTGATTTATAAAAAATATAAATTATGTTTATATAACATGCATGTAAAAAATAATATAAATACTTTTTTATATGCTTATAAAATTTTATAAGAAATTTGTTATTTAACTAATAATCAAGAAAATACAATTTGTTATTATGATTTTATAATAATTTTTTTTTTTAAGTAAAAATAATAAATTTTTAATAACAGACTACAGTTTTCCATATACTTAACTATTGATTAATGGTTATAATATACAATAAAAAATTTAGAGTATTACTTTTGTCTCTTTTTAACTATTTCTGGTGGTATGTAATTCTCTTCTAAATTCTGTTTTATAGTTTCATTTTCATCACCATATAATTCTTTTTCTCTTTGCAATTTTTTCTCTATAGCTAATTCAATCTTTTCTTCATTCTCAAAGAATGTGAGGACACGTTCTTGTTCAACAAGCTCTTTCTTTATTTCTTCAACTTTTGCCAATCTCTTCTGTTTATCCAACGCTGCCAAATGTTCTTTAAGAACATTCATTCTTGTTTCTTCCCATTCTTCATAGAGCTGTAAAAGCAATTATTTATTTTTATTGACAATTTTAAAATAGCTATTTTTTCAATTTCTACATACCTTTAATTGCCTTGCAATATCATCTTGACTATATGCTTCAATTGCAGTTTCGACTAAATTTTCAATATCCTTATTTAAATCTCCTTGGCATAAATCTTTCTCTAGTTCCAGTAGTAATTGCTGAAGTTCTTTTCCATCCTCAGTTACTTCTTCACTGAAGACTTCTGGTACATCCTTCTTAATTAGGGATAATACATCTTTGTACACAATTTCTTTAATTCCATTTTCTTTCCATTTTTTAATTAGATCATTTGCATTTGCATATTTTTTATACAATATCAAACCTCTTAAATGACAAGATCTTCCAAGACTATTATTCATTGTTTGTCCTATTAGAAACAATGTTTTACCAACTAGGTCTGATGGCTTCCAAAGATCAAAATGATCATCAAAGTAAGGGTTTCGTATGTAAGACACACGTACTTTAACTTCTTCTTTTGGTTCTTCTATCAATGTTGCAGGATCTACTGCTTCCCAAGTATTTGGATTTTCCAAATATTTATGACAGGAGTAAATTGCTAAAGCATTACTTATTGGATGTTCACATTCTTCTTGTAACATCATGAAAGATGCAACTTTTGCAGCTGATGCATAATCTTGTTTTTTGATAAAATGATCCATTAATAAATTATAAGAAAAATAATCACAAAAAATTCCATAATTTAATCTATCATTTAAGATTCCAAGAAGCTCTTCAGTTTCTCCAATCTGTAAATGTTTATAATTAATCAATTATTCGAATAATATTGTAACTACTATAAAACATATGTACCTTTAAATAATATCTGACAACTGCATGATGTGTTGATTCTAAAGTATATGTTGTTTCTCTTGTATTCCTAAGTTTGTGAAGTACATCTGTCAATTCATTACTATGACTGCTATCGTTAACACAATTTGCAAAAATATCAATATCCACAGCACTAACTCTATTTTCACTTTCAAATCTGTGGTCTAGATCTATAAAAAAATCAACAGGCTTTATTTTTTTTAAAAGTGGAGACTCTAGTCGTTTATCCCAAGCTTCTTGACATTGATAAGCATCTGATAGAAAATCTCTTTGCAACTTTGGTGTTCTACACATTCGAAGAAGGAAGTTTTCGTTTGTTTTTAAACACCGCAAAATCCTTGAGGTGTTCATAATTGATATATATTGCAAATTTTTACAATAAATAATTCTTTACAACAAGAATGTTTATAGAATTATTTATATAATATTTTAAAATGTGCTTCTTTGCCGGCTACTCATCTGCATTATAGGTTATGAAAAACATTTATATATTTATTGGAGATACGTATTAGTTGATTAGATTACTTTAGATATTAAGTATTAAATATAAATGTAAAAAGTCAAAATATGTATTTTCTTTTATTGAACATACCGAAATTAATAAATATTTTTAAATATTTGTATCTTTTTCGCAGACGAATAAAGTATTATATCTGTACACATGATTCTTGAAAATCTTCGCATCATGAACAAATAAGAAATGACCACTGATAAACTGTCACATAACGTCAAAAAACCACCATTGATTACTTACAATTTTCTAATGTCAAATGCGCGTAAGTTAAAATTTATTTCCATCATTTTTATCAATATAAAATATTGCTTTTTTTAATTAGAATATCGTTGAAAAATAGAGTTAATATGAAACTAAATAAAATTGTTTCTAAAAATAAGTATAATATTAATTACCTATATTTAAATTTTTTATTTTCTTGCTTTATATAATTTTTGTATTTTTATAATGTTTTCTAAGAGAAAACAAATATGCACACTCAATAATTTTTCGAAATTACAAGAGCAATTTTTATTTTTAAAAAACTTTTTTTATATCTGTGGCTTTTCGGAATAACCGAATAAGTCCACTTTTCGAGTTTCCGAGAAAACCGGGTTTTAATATTCAAACTTATATGTAAGATCGGGAGAAACGAGACGTCGCGATACTGACTAGTCAATTGACACATTCAAAACACATATTTACACGCTGGTTTGAACAGATTATACATTTTATTATGAATACAATTTGAATAGATAAAATAAATGATAACTACGATAAACGAAAAAAATTATGGACTTATCCGGTTATTCCGGGCAGAAAATTTGAAAAATCTGGTTACGTTCCGGGTGAATTGTAGCTTTACAGCAATATTTTTGCTACTACTGAAAGGGGTAAATGAAAAAAGTCTATTTCAAGATACAAAATCCGGGGTTATCTTGATTTTTAAAAAAGGGGGACTTATTCGGTTATTCCGGGAAGCCACAGAATTCGATTCTATTTCTGCAAAGCGCTGCAAACGATTCTATTTCAGCGACGCGTGCATTCCGACAGGGTGCTAAAGATGATTCTTTTCGGCTGACGTTGAAAAAGATTTATTTATTATATCTATATAGAAGACGACTTTTTTAATGAAAATTTAGGTTAACACTTCTCGCTTTGCACAACTTTAAAAGAAAACTTCTTTGCACGGGAAACTTCTTAATCTAGAAACAATTGCGATAAGGACCTGAACTGAAAATTTCCGAATAAGTATTGTCATTAAAAACCGATTAAAATAATTTTAGTAGATTTTAACGTATTCTACAAATATTTAAAGTTAATGTCCTGGGATATCTCTCATTGAAAATCAAATTACAAACTTTTTCTAAAAGCCATTCCTTTATGATCAAATCAGCAAATTTTAGTAACGCTATAATTAAAGTATCTACAGAGAGGTGCCAAATTAAATTCCCACAAAAGAAAAATCATCTTGAATCTCAAAACTGAAACTGCGAGGCCAAAAAAATACTGAAAAGAAGACTTCTTAAAGAGTGTAGAATAAAATTTGGAAATTCAGCAACGCGGAACGCATTATGCTATATCTAATTACGTGAATTTCGAGAATGCAGTCAGAATTTGAAAATTTACTTCATCACTCTTTATTTCCTTTATAAACAAACGCAATTTACCTAATATCTATATGTAGAAATTCCCAAAAAATTTCCCAAAACTTGTCTGAAAAAATGATGAAAATAAAAGTTGAAGCACACGTCTGAAAACTGATTTTCCTTATTCTATAACTAATATATAGTCCACGAAAATGATTTTGAACATAGAAAATCGGGATAGTGTTTTTCAGAAAGGTGTAATTAATGCGCTTGAAGCTCTGAATGCAAAATAAGCGGTTTTTCGTTATTTACATCAACACGATATGGATAATAACAGGATTTGCTTACAAATTTTTTATGATTAAAAACTAGAGAAGATAAGCTTTCATTTTCTTTTTTAAAAATAGAAAAATGTTGATTCCTTGCAAAGTTATCGAAGTTCAAAGTTGAGCATCGACAATGCGACGAAATACCTATGTATGCAGTCGAACAGTCAATATCAGGAATTAAAGACTGCATTTTTTGCTCAACTTTGAACTTTCATAACTTTGCAAGGAATCAACATTATTCAATTTTAATAAAAGTAAATGAAAGCTCATCTTCTCTAGTTTTTAATCATAGAAAAGCTGTAAGCAAATCCTGTTATTATCCTTATCATGTTGGTGAAAATAACGAAAACCATCTCGATTTTGTAGGTGCTAAATCATTTTCGTAGACTATATTAGTTTAGAATAAGGAAAATCAGTTCTCAGAGGTTTGACTCAACATTGTTTTTTCGTCATTTTTTCAGACTAGTTATAGGCAATTTTTGTGAATTTCTACAAGTATGCGACATCGCGCGTCTCTCCGAGTGCGTTCACGTGTGTCGGAATGAGCCTGTGAGAACAAGAGAGAGGTCGACGGAGTTGTCTTCCGCGAATGTCTCTCTTGGACTCTCAGGGTCTTATGTTGTAAATTTTTTTTACGATATCATTCCGCCTCGTGTGAACAGTGAAGATAGGTTATAACTTATACTCTCTTTGGCACGTCGACGTCTCGTACCGACAGCCAATAAAGTAGAAATATATACTCTCACCCCTCCCTCGTCTTTTACGTCAGCTGTTCCCGAATGTTTTGACCGTCAGGTTTAAATGGCCTGCTGTGCGTTCTATTTTTCTCTTCCCTCCCCCGCGCGCTGTGTCTATCTGATACACTGTTGCCGATCGCCTCGCTCGTTCACGCATCTCGATGCACGCATTGCGCTGAGTTCGCGTCAGATGCGTGCGTGAACGTAGATGACAGTAGCTTGCTGGCTGTTTCCGAGGACGTAAACAAAGAGAAGCCCCTGGCAAAGAGGGAGTAAGACGAAGAAAACGTGCTCCACTTTGGTACGCAATAGATATATATGTATATCGTGCGCTCTATCTTTCTCTCTCTCTCTGTTTGGCTTGATGCACGCGCGAAAAGTCGTGGGAACATCTTCAACGGCTTTGTTTCCAGGCTCGCGTGGTACGAGCGCGTTTATTAGTACGTCGCAGAAGACATGTTTCCTAACAAGATGAGCGGAGTGCTCAGCCTGCGCTTCAATCAGGACCATGGTGAGTGGACGCAGCGTTTCATTATGTACCCAGCGCGCACACACGTACGCTGTTGTATCTTCGAGCGTGTACCACATTGTTTTTCTTTATGTACCATTAACACTATTTCCCTTCTGGAAAAAGATTATAATTTTCTTTCACATTGTTTTTGAAATTTTTCCATTTTTATTGAATATTTATAATTTATGCTGTTTACAGATCGTACGGTTTCATTATCTATTAATGCAATGAATTAACAGCTTTTGGAATGTTAAACGTAAAAACTCAAAGTTAACATTAATGTTATTTTACTTGCAGGTTGCTTTATGTGTTGTTCAGAGACTGGAGTTAGAATATACAATTGTGATCCCTTAGTTGAGTCAGCACACATTGACAGTAGTATTGTAGGCAGCATTGCCATTGGTGAAATGCTTTGGAGGACTAATATCATTGCCATAGTAGGTGGTGGAAGCAAACCAAAATTTGCAGATAATACAGTGTTATTTTATGATGACATGACTAAAAAGTTTATTATGGAAATCACATTCAATAGTGCTGTCAAAGCTGTTAGACTGAGAAGAGATAGGTAAATTTAAATGTTTAACTAATGTGATGCCCATTACTGATAATGAAGTTTTAAACTAAAGTTACTTATTTTTTCAAAATTTCAGAATTATAGTAGCATTAGAGAGAGAGATACATGTATTTTCTTTTCCTCAGCCAACACGAAGAATATTAACAATAGAAACTAAGAGTAATCCAAAAGGATTAATAGAAGTTTCTACACTCTCATCAGCATACAAGCAATTGCTTGTATTTCCAGGTCAAAAAAACGGCAGTGTCCAAATAGTTGATCTTGCACAAACAGAATCTGGAATATCAAACTCTCCACAAACATTCAAAGCTCATCAAGTATTACACTTTTTTATCATTCTATACCTTAATGTGTTCCTTGAAAATGATAAATATAAAAAGCTTTAGAAAACTGTAGGAGATCATTATAGTTTTTGGACATACTTTTACAATTTTGCTTGGTTTTGCACAGTTTTATTCATTTTTCATACATTTTCTTGCAATTTATAAATTTTTTCAAAATTATTTGTAAAAACTTAAACATAAAAAGACGTAAGAAAAAGAAGCCATATAAAAATGTACATTTTTATAAGTTTGGAAGAAATATATTTTTATCTACATTTCCTTATGTAAAATACCATTTGGAACTGTATAAACTACATAAAAGCCAATATTTTTCTATGGTTTATTACAGGGTCTTACAGTTTTCTATGGTTTTTGACGATTTCCTATGTTTATTTTTTAACATACGAATTTATTTAGTACATATTTATAAAAAATACGAAAAAACATCAAAACTAGTTGACGGACATGGAAATTTCAGAACAATTATATATTTATTTATTTATTGCAATAAGTTCAAAAATTGAAATAAAATTAATGGGAAATATGAAAATTTTTTTACTAACTATATCACTTCAAGTAAGCTCTGACATCTCCTTAATACATGAAGAATATTTTACTTAATAATAACAACTAGAATTAAATCAATAAGAATTATAAATAAAAAATATATTTTCTTATATGCAAACAGTAATTAATTCTTTTTCTATTATTTCTTCTTTAGAATGAAATATCATTGTTGGCTATCAATGTTACTGGAACAAAAATTGCAACTGCATCCACAAAAGGCACCATTATTAGAGTATGGTGTACTTCAACTCGTCAACGTCTGTTGGAATTCCGCAGAGGTCATGATCCTGCCATTTTATATTGGTATGCAGTTATCTAATTAAAAAAATAACTTTAAAATTGAATGAGTATTTTTTTGTGCAATAAAACTCATAATATTTTTTTCAGCTTAAGATTTAGTAATAACTCAGAATTTCTATGTGTTTCGAGTGATAAAGGAACAGTCCATATATTTGCAGTTAAAGATGAAAAACTTAATCGCCGTTCATCGTATGTATTAAAATTTTCATTAGAAATACTTCTAAATCATCTAATAAATTCTTTATACATTGTTTAAGGTTATCCAGTTTTGGAGTTTTAGGAAAATATGGAGAAAGTCTATGGTCGTACAGTAGCTTCCTAGTACCTCCTGAGTGTGTATGCATTTGCGGTTTTGGAGAACCGAATTCAGTAATAGGTATATATCTTAGTTATAAAAGTTATTTTAAACTACAAATTTTACTATAATTATATTTTTAGCTGCTTGCACGAATGGAACTTTTTATAAAGCCAAATATGGACAAAATAGACTTTTACAAGTTGCAGATTATGACCAGTTTCTTAATATTTGTGATGATGATAAATTCTAAAATTACAACACTGTAAAATAATGTATATAAACTTTTATTAATAATACAGAAAATAAAATCTGACTATTTTATACACATGTATATATATATATCTTTTTTTATAATACATTTTTCAATAATTTTTATACTAAAATAATGTTTATGATAAAACATTTTATTATTGTTAAATTAAGAAATTTTATACACTTAGTTGATTAACAGATTACTATGTCTTTGAAGGTAATTCAGGCGTTACTTGTTCTCTAATCTTTTCTAAAAATGTAAAAAATATTTACACATACTTTGAATGTTATATAACAAAAAAATTTATAATATGCACAAATATATAACTTACTATAAGAATCTGGATTGAGCATAGGTCGAATTGCTGTAAAGTACTGAAATGTTAATACTGCAGCAACAAATGATCCAATAAAGATCGAAGATCTTCTATTAACTCTAATAGACATTATTTTGATGACAATTCCTTAAAATAAATTATCAAAATTTAAAATCTTGTGTGATAAATATTTAATAAGTTTTAAATCGTCTTATTTTGATGAGTACATTTAGCAGGTTTTAACTTTTTTATCTACCCAAACATTTAAATTATCCTTACATAATATTATCAAAAATCCTTATTTTTTTTTACTATTTCTACAAAATTGCTGTACTAGGTACCATTTCTAAATAACTAAGGTCTATAACCTAACTTAATCTGACTTAACTAGCTATAAAGATAGCGCACGGTACAGCATGGTATAATACCAACATAATAATACGTCAGGCGGTACGATACACGACTGATACAACGCCACACGCCATTTGTATATGTTACTTACAAATCGGTGATCAGTTGTTTATTACACACCAAGTCCTGAGCACTTTTGGCCTTTTGGCGACGCTGTACATAGCCGGATAGCACTTACAATGACGTAAACATGGTTACCCGCATAGTCAACCGCTCGTCCTTCGGTGAAACACCAATATGATGAAATACAAATAAAAACAATGTTTTATAAGCAAATTATTGATTTAGTCATAAAACTACATATAAAATAAATATTTTTTTAAGTTTTATGATTGCCATTAGTTAAATTAAATAATTTTTACAATGGATAACCACATTATCTACTTTGGTTTGGCTGGTGCTCTAAGATTACTTTTGATGAATTCAGATTACCAAAATGTTATAGCTGATAGAGTAGAAGTATCAACTTCTTTAAATTCTTGGAAAAGAAGTAAGTTGCAATATGTTCAATAATTAAAATTGAAAATATTTTTTTATACCTTATATATAGTTACAGAAGGTGTACATCTTCGTAATATTGGAGTTGATCCGTATAGTGGAGATTTATTTCATGAAACTCCATTGGGCCTAGTCACTTTTGATTTTATTCAAAAATATTTTTCATCCTGGGGAATATGGCTTCTATTCATTGTTATCGATCTTGTAACTGCATTATTACTTGGTATAACCGCTACATCTTATATTGAGGAATCTGTAAGTAAATAATAAATATAATAGTAGTTTCATTAACTGATGGTTAAATAATACAATATCTATAAAAATATTTTTTAGGCCTAATTTTCTTTCAATAATTCTAAATCAGATTTTTGTTTGCAGATAATACGTGATAAAGAAGTAGAAGCTCAACGTGATGTGAAAGGAAAAACTGATCAAGACAACAAATTTTCATCAATAACACCTCCTTGTACTGCATCAATTTTTTATGTATCTGCAGCTTATTTATTCAATCCTTACATTGTTTTAAATTGTGTAGGGCTTACAACAACAGTTTTTACAAATTTTTTAATATCAGTAACTTTATTGGCTATGATAAAACATTCAATGTTAATTTTCTGCTTATCTATAGCTCTTTTAACTTTGCAGGGTCTTTATCCTGTATGTTTGATTGTACCTGCTACTATTTACATAATCAAAGATTTAAAACCAAATGAAATAACATCAAAAGTTGTAAACTTAATTTTTACATTTTGTACTATATTAGTATTCTTGTTTTTTGTTTCCTATTACATAATGGGTAGTTGGTCATTCCTCAAGAGTACCATTGGATTTATTTTAATGGTACCTGATTTAAGACCTAATATTGGTCTATACTGGTACTTTTTTACTGAAATGTTTGAGCACTTTAGATCACTGTTTATTGCATCTTTTCAAATTAATGTCAGTTTATTATTTGTGATTCCATTAGCACTAAGACTTCGTAAGGATCCTATGTTATTAGCTTTCTCGTATTTAGCAATTGATGCTATATTCAAATCATATCCATGTATTGGTGATGTTGGATTCTATTTGAGTTTGTTACCTCTTTGGCGACACCTATTTAGACGTGAGTACTTCTATCAAAATTAGTTATTTATTAGAAATTTCGTTTAAAATTATATATTAATTATTTTAACAGAATTTAGTTATTCATTTCACTTTTGGGTCAATAGGCAATTAAATAAAATTATATTTATTATATGTCAAGTACTATTTTCATTCTAAAGTAACAAGTGTGATTTTAATTGATTATTTTTATGAAAATTATGATCTTGTTAATAAAAAGAAATCTTTATTATTTTGATATTAAAAACTAAACAAATGTTGAATAATTTCATAATCATGTAAATAAATGAATAGATTAATAAAAAGTTTAATATTTCATTTGATTCCAGATATGCAGCAGGGATTTATAGTCGGCTGCTTTGTTCTATTTTGTACTGTGTTTGCTCCAACTGTCTGGCATCAATGGATATACTCAAGATCAGCGAATGCAAATTTCTACTTTGGTGTTACATTAGCATTTGCTATAGCACAAATTTTTTTATTAACAGACATTCTCTTTGCTAATGTTAAACGCGAGTTTGCTCTTCGACATGGTCTTGTGAATCAAGTGAATGGAAGTAAAGCTAAATTATTACTTGAATGAACAATATCCAAATTAATATTAATAAAAAAAATTAAAAAAAATCTTTTGATATACAGGATTATATAGATAATTTTCTTTATAATTAAATAAAAATAAAATTTTGTTATAAAAGATATTCATTTATTTAAAAGTTATTCAACTTTTTGCAAGTATTATACATATAAAAATTATATTTACATATGTAGCAAAATCGTATAGTAATTTGCTAATGTACAATTGTCTATAAGGCTACATCTTGAAAATTTTATTTATATTACATCTTCTAAAGTTACACATTGAATTTTTGTTGTATAAGAAGTTAATCAGTTGAGTTACAACACTTATTAAGAAAAATGTTGTCACGCCGAAACTTTGGACCACATAATTTAATTTAAAAGTATATAAATAATATGTAGATGTTAAAAATTTAGTATTATGTTTGACTATTATAAGGCACCTGAGATGCTTGCTCATAAAAATTTTATGACTTTGTATTTTTCTTATTTTTATTCTTCTTTCTTTCTTTAGCAGATGCTTTTGCTATCTCCATATCCTTCATTTTTTGTATAATAATATCTGATAACAGACTTTCAGATCTAGGACCTCTAGGGGACTTATGAATGTTGATTTTATTAAGTGAAGTACTAGGATATTCATTTTCATCTATCATACTCTCATCTGAACTTTCAATAATACCATCATCTGAAATAAATAATATAATTGATATTAAAATGAATTATTTTTCATCAAATTATACTAAAATATTTTTTAATTATTCTTATTGTATTTAAAAATGAATAATAATAAATAAATAGAGAAAAATATCTTACCCAATTCTACTAGGTTCATATGAGAATCATTCAAAAGAGATAGATGAACTTTGTTTTGTTTCTTAAATTGTAGTTTCTTTACTTCATTTTCAATATCTCTTTCTATTATAAATTCAACACCACGACAAGCTTTATTGTTTTGGCAAAATTTCAAAAAATAACACCAGTTAATATCAGTTTTAAGGATATTTGGATCTCCTACAACGATTAAAAGAGCTCTTGCTCTTGTTAGTGCAACATTAAAACGTTTTGGATTTGAGAGAAACCCAATATGATATTCATTGTTATGATAAAATTTAAGAGTCCTGACAGCTGACATAATAATGATATCCTTCTCTTGTCCTTGAAAAAGTTCCACAGTACCAACTTCAACATCTCGAAGATTTTGCTCTTCCAGAGCTTTATGAATTTTGATTCTTTGAGCAACAAATGGTGTTACAATACCAATATCACTTTGAGTTACTGTTTGACCTTTAAGTCCTTTCCCAAGTAATAGCCTTACGTAATGTAAGACAACTTTAATTTCGTCTAAATTATAGACACTAGAAGTAAAAATTTATTTTTAAAAATACATAATATAACATAGAGATAGTTCATTAATTAAATTTGTTATAAAAATATATTTACCTTGGTGATTTAAAATCTTTTTCTTCCTTTCCGTTCACACCATGAAATATAATAGGAAATTGTGGTTGAACAAGATGTGACCAGCCTTCAGCTTTTCTTATAGTCTCATCTCCAAAACACAATAATTCATTGTCATAAAATAACTCGTTTGATATACGAATGATTTCAGGATGGCTGCGATAATTTCTAAGTAATTTTGTGATATAACTAGGATTATATCTATCATGTTCGTTTTTATTATAAGGTTCTAATTCCATTAGTCTCTCCAACATTGATTTTGCTAATAAAATAAATAAAATAAAATAATGAACAATATACATGCCAACCCTTCCCTGTCCATGCAAAAACTTCCTTTTAACATATAAGGGACGACCATTACTACTCAGGAAAACCTTATATCTTCGACACTGCAAAAACTGTTACATCTTAAAAATTAATATATTATTTCATTACTAGAAATTGTTTTACATAAAAATTTTCATAACTAAAAAGTTTTGTTTGTTGATGTTTGTTCACTTTAAATGTAATTCTATTAAATAATCGAAAATCGACTATTTAAGGTTCCTTTCATTGTTAAAATTCGTTTTTATATAGAAAAATGTTTTGTTGTAATATTATCTATAATTTATATATTTAAGGTAGCATGAGCGGTGAGTGCCGTATCAAACTGGGGGCCCCGAGAAGGGCTTTCTGATTTTACTAAATTTTATGATTAAATTTTAATAAGAAACATGTATTTTTATTTCT
>JAYJLV010043846.1:0-22204 GCA_036873485.1 Torymus texanus
TTTCAGTTTTTGAAATGTTACAATTTTCGCCCTGACGAAAATATAAGGCTCTCCCGAGAAGCGGTCGTGCCTAAAAATCATCGTTCCGGAAAAGTCATCTTACACATACTTTCCAATCCACCATACGACACCTTTCACCATCAGCCAAAATTACAGCCTTCTTCGACAGGAGGTTTTGCCCGCATAGCTTCTGCGTCAACCCCTGGGATCATCGGCCGCCCATCGTCGCACTGCAGTCCCGTGCTTCTCCATTAAAGAACAAGAAGCCAAACCGTCCGGTCTATAGTCAACCAAGCGCGACGAAGAATCTACTCTATACTGCTACTACTGCTGTGTCGATACATCCATTATTAATGTACGAGTAACGCTAGCCTCTTCCTCGTTTACCTTCCTTGTCTCTTTTTCTTTTTGCACCCGACGTGTGTACGTGCGCGCCCGTAATTATGCATACGAGGAAGAGAGAAACGACGACACGTGCCCTCACGTCGAGTGTTTGCAAGAGGAGGCGAGCGAGCAAGCAAGCTAGTCGACGTGTACTCGGGTACGTTCATAGCTTAGCTAGCTTATTCAACGACTGCTTTGTTTTTTTTTTCAGAGGTGCTAGGAGAGCACGTTTGTCGTGTTCTTCGTGTCACGGAGATTTCTCGTTTTTTTTTTTTTGTTTCGTTTAGGAGATGCCGCGGTTATGATAAGAAAAGTGTATTCGTTGTAGCGAGAATACCGCTGCGGTGGTGAAGTAACTGAAACAATGTGAGTAGTAGTAAGATGTGTATTTATTTGTGGGATAAATTGTATATACTAGAACTAAACGTGGTATCTATCTGGCTTCGTACACAGGATTTCGAAGTTTTAGATGAACGGAAAACCACGGGTAATCGAAAACCAACGTTTTGGAAAAATGGAATTGTAGTCACTATGTTTTTTAAAATTATTGTTGAAATTTCAGATTTATATTTCTATTTTGTCAGTTCAAATATCTGTAAACTAAAATACGTTCCAATTTTCTATAGAAAGGGTTTTATTTTTTTATAGTATAGTGACTTTTATAATGATTGAAATTTTATATATGGATTATATCTACGACAATCCAATACAGATCAATTATACCCCAAAAATTCTTAATCGTTTAACTGTTCACTTTAAAGTTACGTCGAATTATTTTAACATATCTTTCATGTCTACTACCATCCCAAATACCACACGCTTTCTACCCGCACCCAATAACGAATGCTCACTGCAGACATCTACCTCACTACTACCTCATCTTCCTTATGCAACTACCCTCACACACACACACACAGCACACACACACACACACATACACACACACACACACACACACACACACACACACACACACACATACACATATATACCTCCTCTTTCTTTTATCAACCCGCGGGTCCGCATATAGCACGCCGGGAGGCACGTCGTCGAATAATTTATCGCGGCGCATCGGATATTCCTGGACCGCGCACTGAGATAGAGACAGAGAGAGAAAGAGGGAGGAATTATATTTCTGGCTGCTGCTGCTGCGGGGTTTGCTCCCTTCCTCTCAACGACGTAGACGACTTTACCTCTCGGAATCGGAGACCAAGGAAGACGTTGCACGTGGCATACATTTGAAATGCACCGGCTGCTGCTACTGCCTACGTTTTATGCTACTGCATTTTCCGGATGCTTGGCTATTTTCGGAAGAAAGGAAATAGGTGGTGGTAGATGTATACTGCGTGTTCTGGTAGTGGGTAAAAAAAAAAGAGATCACGATTAAGAGAAAAGTTATAAATTGGAAAATTAATTTTTAGAAGTTCGAGTGCGTTATCGACATATACATATATGTATTAATATTAATCGTAACGCGACTCAAGAAACGGCTCAGTACAGCGTGCAGGCGCACTGAGATATACGACGAAAATAGACTCTGATATTATCGACTACATGTGATTGGTTTTCGATGAGAAACTGATTCACGATTATCGATAACCAATCATTAGCAGCAGTCAGTGGCGTGTGCGGCTGGACGATACGACATTATCGTCGTCGCATCCACTCGTCGTGTATGTCCTATTGTAAGTTGAGAAAGAGAGAGAGACGATTTTATCCGTTGAGATGTGTACCTGTCACGTCGTTGAGGGCGAAAAAGAGGTATATACTTTTTACCCTACACGCGTAGAATTAAACCATAAAATCCAGGAAAAACTCAACAATATTTCTCCAAATTCTACTGGAATAACTTTTGTACACGTTCTAAAAGGCCTCGAGGCTCATTCGCGCATTTCTCTAGCCCCGTGGCTTTTGTCTCCCTCTCTCTTTCTCTCTTTCTCTCTCTCGTAATTCTCCACGGAGGAAAGAACGACGACGAGGTAGGGGAGAAAGAAATCGAGGCCGTCGACGTCGCCCGCGCACGTATATTCGTACGAGTTTGACTTTCAAATGGCGAGGCGAGGGTAAAAGTGGGCGTTTTGCGCGCGAACTATGATCCTACGGACGGATTGCCTTTGCGGGGAAGAAAAAAAAAGGGAGAAAAAGTAGATAGGGTGAGAGTTTCATTCTTTCCGAGGTAGAAGAAAATATTGTTAGATTCAGAAGGAATGATGATAGATCGTGGGTGTGTTGAGATGCTTCGCGAGATACAGTATTTCAAAGATAAAGGTTGCATTGATAGGTGAGTAAATTACTTTTCTATAATTTTGAAAGAATTTAATAAGTTGTACATACACTAGCTTGTTTTTCAACATTTTAACGAGGATAGAATTTCAATAAAATACTGTAGACTTAAAAAAAAAAACGTTTTTACGCAACAAACGTACTTAAGTATATTTCATACCAGAACCAAATTGTTAGTTCCTTATAAAACTACCCATTTCACTATTACGTCAGGAAAATGATCATCTGGTTTCAAGATAAATTTCTCCTGAAAAAGTCCTCCTATAGTGAAAAGCATTTTCTCTTTTATCTTGATGTAAGAGGATAATGACATGATAAAAGAGGATAATTTGTAAAATATATTATTTGCCTTGATATTACTAATCAAAAGCTTTCTTGGTATAGTGGTTTGGAAATTGACTTCGTAATCTAAAAGTTGTCGTCTTTTTTCCAGTGGCGGATTTTTTGAGCTTTCGATTATAAGGTTTGTTTGTTTTTTTACGTTTTTCAGTATCGCCGAAGGATCGAAAAATTAGGGACTCCAATTTCTAGAATTTTTTTTTTTTCATATTAGGTTATCATTTGAAATATGTACATTGACGATCTTTCCTCCTGATACCAAACAATAATATTGTTTACTGCAGAATGGATTCCTCCTGCTGCAATATCGCATTAAATCTAGCGGACATTTTCTCTCTAGCAGGAAGAAGTCCTCCTACTACAGGGCAAATTCTCTTTGATACAGGAGGACTGTTTTCTGTGTGTAGCTGCATTCATTTCGCGCAATACATAGCGTTATCTACATAAACTACGTATTACAAGCTTTTTGAGAACTGTAATTACTTGTTAAAATATCCTTAAACCATATTCTACAACCTCCCAAAATGAAACTTCTAAAGTCCCACTATAATACCGAAACGATTAAAACCATTCTCTCATCCTACATCAAAACAATATTGAAACTACTAAGAAGCACGAACAAACCTTCATCCCTTATCGTCATCAGTCATCAACCACCGCAGTGTCAAGTGAAAATTGAGGAAAAAGATATAGATCCACTCTCATGAATATCTATACACCAACAATAACAGCAGTAGTATCTTGCCCGCTCGGGCGAGCCCTTAGGGTATGCCAAAATTCCCCTTCTTTAGTCGTCTGCGCGCGTGTGGCTCGACATTTCTGCTATCTCGTTTCGCGAATAGAGGAAGAGCACATACCGCGGAAAATTTGAACTCTATGTATAAGCACGTACGCATATAGTACGCATACGCGCGGTTGTGTTCAATTTGCAGGCACGCTTCTCTTCCTCTCTCGCTGTAATGAGGTTTGTAAGCTCCAGCGATTGGTGTGTGTGTGTGTGTATATAAAAATTGAGGGGGCGAGGGGCGATTATATATATATATGCAGAGAAAGGTTACGCGAAGATAGTTGTTGTAAATTGTCGTAGGGAGATTTTAAGAAATTTGATTTTAGGAAAAGCAGCGCAGTGAAGGTGATTTTAAGGTTAAAATGAAGGCTTATGGAATTCACAAGGTGAGAGGTTTGAATGATGCGTGTGGAAAGAGGCTATGATTTGAGTTGCGATGGAGAGGAATATTTGAATGTAGTTCGAATGATAGAACGATAAATCCAATTGTTTATTTTATATACGTACGTATACAGTACATATAGAAATACGTATTTCACGCTCAGACGAATCAGCTCTCGATGCTACTTGTATACGTAACCTCCATTATTTCAAATCATATATCGTCATGATTATAAATACGAGAATGATAATCTAGAGTGTGCAGAAAAAAAAGAGCCATTACGTATGTATTATAAACAGAACTGAACAACGCTTATACGCAATCGTAATAAAAACGATCATCCTATCCAGCTTGATGTATACTATTCTGTGCCAATCGACGGCGGTACATTTACATCGCGGGAAACGAGCGAAATGTTCAACAATTATGCGATATAAATTATGCGATAAAGTGCACATGCATGAATAAATACGAAAATTAGCTAGCGCTTCGAGGAGTGAACAGGGCGAGATAATAAAATGCAAATATATCCGTGGGGGGAGGACATGGGCGCGCACGCCTGCGATTTGTATGAGATCAACGATGAATCTAATACGCCGCCACGGGTATACCAGAGTAATTTACGATCGTAAATAGAATGGTATAATACCTTGATATCCAATAGCGATAGCTGAAACGAGCGCGGCAGTAAAAGTCTGATTCGATATCCAATCTGTCTGATTTAGCGCGCGCCGGAGGATGGATATAACCATGGATTCTTTTGTCATTTTTTTAAGATTGAAGCTTAAAATTAGTGATAAGTGAGTTTGAACTTACAAATGGAAGTCTTGAATTATGGTATATTCTTACGCACCTGTAAAAAAAAAGAGAAGAAATGATTAATCAAATGTCCTGGCGTATGGTATTCAATATCATTGGTGAATTATTTGTATAACAATAATTTTTTAAGTATTTTTACGTACTGCCACGCCTGTACCTAACTTTCTACAATATCAAATTACGAATTAATCTGTATTATATCAAATTATGTTCAAATTTCCAACACTCAAAAAAACGATCCTACGGGTTCATAATATAATTTTTTCTGAACAAATATTACTGCAATAAAAAAGAATTCCTCCCATGTGAAACTATCGTCAATTTGATTACAGGAATTATGGTTTCCTGTTATAGGAGGCAAATTTTCATATCTTCCTGCAGTAAGAAAAAAATTACGTTTTTCACACAAGAATATCACGTGTCAGTAATGGAGAAATAATACTTTAGGGCTTAGAATCCCGAAAATATATTTTATAATTTTCATTAAAATGGCCAAAAAAAAAACAAGTTTTATTGATAACAAATGATACTAGGACTAATAGACACAATTTAATTTTTTCATGAATTATTTATTTATTAATAATTATTTAATATACAGGAGGAATTAATCTTATTACGATGCATTATTGTACGGAACGGATATTCCCCTTTTACAAGAGGAAATTCTCTTGGCCCTATTTTTACCTGAGAATCCTCCGCCAACAGGCAAATTCTCATTAGTACAGGAAGATCGTTTTCTGAGTGTAACATTGTCTATTTCCATATACAACCGTAGTTCTATCCGGCCGAGAGTTGCGTGTACACACATTTAAAAATCTCCTCATTAAAATCCAAGAAATAACAAAAGTTCACTAATCTCCTAACCCTCATTACCAAAAAAGAAAAACAACTATTCACACCAGCACCCAACTTTCTACTACGCCGCTAACACCACCCCACGCCCACCGGCACACTTCACACCTTCGCAACAGCCTGCGTGGAACAGAAGTCGCGCAATAATTCAGGCCTCGCGCCAGGACAATGAGCACGTGGGACAATGGCAGGCAGCAGCATATAGTCACGCGCACTTAATTGTTGAGTTACATGAGCGCGCCAAGAGTTGACGACTAGGCGACGACTAATTTCGATAATTGAAGCTACGAGAGCGAGAAGACCGGAGCGGTAAGGTTAAATCAACGTGTCGTAAAGATGGGAGAGATGTAAAGTCGGCGTTGTAGATGCTGTAAATGTAAGTAGTAATGGTCGATGTGGAATGGTGTTATAAATGTTGAGAAATTGATGAGATATGATTTAGTATGGGTATAAAAATGAAACGATTGTGAAGTGAAAAGTTATGCGCGATGTTTGCCTTTCTTTTAGAAAATGATGAGCCAAGGATTTTTAAGTATTAAATTTTGCAAAATTAGGAAATATATGGAAACTTCTAAGCAGACGCTAAATAGAATTTCAAAACTTGAAGAAATAGGTTTTTCATTTGATTTTAAAATTAACCTGAAAAGATTTTATTCATCTTGGGATTTGAATGGTAAATAAGTACATAAAATAACGTTGATGTACTCTATTAATAAAATTATGATAAGTAATTCGAACAAAGTTTCTTAAGTATCAATAAGTTTGAATTGTTAACGTATAATCTTCAGGCAACAGAGGTTTTAGAACTGAATGCACTCATAATCTACGTAAGTACATGTGTTTCGCATAATTAGAACTTCGTACAACCTCTTCAAAGTAGATAGCGTCCCAGTTTAGTCAGCCATTGCAAGTACGTAAAGCTCGAAACTGCATTACTTCCAAATAGTCTTGAGATTGACTTTCGGGATCACGAACAATCCTCTCCATTTACATCATCCTCAACTATATATACATAAATATTCATTTTTTCTCTCCATAATTAATAACTCAACTTTTGTTTTCGACATTCATCGTGATTCCTGCTCTCAGTGACGAAACCCATCAACCCAATCGCTCTCGATCACATTATAACTGCGCGCGACAAAGAAACTTTTAACAACGATTTTTTTTCTAGCCTTTCCTCACGAGCTGTAACCGAATATTAAGTGTTTATGGAGCACTCGATAACTGAAGCGCAAAGAGATAGAGAGAGAGGGAGAGCGAGAGAGACACTCCACGCGCTGAAAACTTTCGATGCTTCATTGTTACGAGATAAGTTAAGATGAAGAAAGAAGGCGAACGGCAAGTTTTTTCACGGCAGATCATTTATTAAAATTTCACATCTCGTGCGACCCACTCACTCGAGGCTTCATAATATATATATTTCGTCGAACTTTTTGCTCAAGCGAAAATATGTTCTAAACCGAAGCGTGGGGTACGCATTTCGATTTACGAAGAAAAAGTTTATTTGTTATTTTTATGGTTGAGAAGTTTGAAATATTATTGTACTGTGAAGTGGGAGTAGTATAACAGAGTGACTTTCTCTTGAGGAGCAATGTTTTTCCATTTTGTAATATTTGAAATAAATGGCATGAATTAATTAGTATTCCGAATTGAAACAATATGCGATTTCGTTGTCGAACAATAATAGAAGTACAAATGAATAAATTTGAATAAAAATTTGCCTTCAAATATAGTCTTTTCGCTTGTTTGCATTCGTATAAATGTTTGGCGAATCCGTTCAATAAATTTAAAAGTTTCAATATCGCAACTTCTACGCAACAACAATTTTTAGCATTACAAATTTTTATGAAATAATAATGAATCAAAATATAAAAAAATAAACGCTAAACTCATTTTTCACTTTTAATCAAAATAATCATTGAAAAGTGATAGTTGGTTATCCTCAATAAACATGTTAACATGCCGTCAGAATGACAAATCGTCCGTTCGCAGGTATTGTTACATGTGCGTAGTAAGCACAACGTAATAAAGGCGGAGGAAAGATGTGCATCGGCTTCGGTAGTTCAGTAAAGAGAGTACCTGTCGCGAAAACGGAAGGTCCGAATGATCCTATTCATTTATTTGCGATTATTAAATCATAACAGTATAAAAGCTGAAAAATTTGATAGTTTTAAATTCAATTTCCAAATAGTCGAAAACAATTGATACATTCGAGTTTGTTTTAATCCAAAATCCATTCTCAACCCCAAACCCATCAAAGAAAAACAAGTCTATCTGAACTATTCAAAAAAAAAAAACAACCAACAAAACCAAATAAAAATAAAACTCTCGTAAAAAAACGCACGAGCTAAATCCTCGTCCGTCCACGCAGGAGCTCGTACACCCGAGAGACGTCCACACCTAGGATTCGCAAGTGGACGAGGTACAACGCTGCCGGCGGCAATTTGCATAATGCACGTGGAATGCAAATTAGTATGAGAGCTCGCCGAAAATTTTTACAGTGCTGGGCGCCCGCACAGTGGCTCAACTTGTTTATGAGATAAATATATTTTTGCCTCCGCGGGTTGACGCTTTTTCACGTCGCTTTGCCCTTTTTTTGCCCGGGGGTGACTCGAGGATTTTTCCAGGCGCAAGTAGAATGCGGTATTTCGACGATAAAGAAGCGCGACATTGATTTAGCCAATGGCAAAAGTTAATTGAAAAATGTCATACATTTTTTTGTAGCTCAATTGAATTTTTAGGTACGATTAAAAAAAAATATTGCTAGTGGTAATCGAGAATATTTGTATTGACACACTAGAAATTAAAAATTCAAACCTGTTTAGTTTCTAATAGACTTTTCCTTCTATTAGATTCAAATAAAACTAAATAATTCATAAAATTTTTATGATCCTTGAGTAAACCGAGCATTCAAGAAAAAAACATATGATTAAATTGCAAACAAAAGCTTCACGACACACGCTAAACTCTCCGCGCGTCGTTACACTTTTCTGCTTTTTACAAGCACTCAGCCATATACCTACACGGCACACATCCGCATCTCGAATGTGCAAGAGAGCACAGCCTCTGGAAAAAATGAAGACAACGCTCTTGTAAAAAAAAACACGAACTTTCCCTGTCTTTCGGCCTCATCCAATCAGCGTTTGAGTGCTGCGCCGCACGGATAGAATGGCGCGTAAGGACAATAGAGAAGAAAGGAGGAATGGCGCGCGAAGATTCTATCCCTAGAGAAGTTTTATGTTCACGAGAATTGCCCAAGATATCGGACTTCGTCGTGCCTGAGAGGCTTGCTCCCGGATTGCTTGGTGGAAAGGAGTTAGAGAGAGAGAGAGAGAGAGGAAAAATGTTGAAAGAATCCGAAGGTGATGTTGTAGCAGACTGCCTTTTGTTACTCGAGGTGCATTCATAAAGTGAAATTTTTAATATGCTTGTTGGTTGTGCTGTTGGCTCATAAAACTGAGCTGTGGTGCGCGCGATAGAAGTTTTAATTTTTATAATGATAGTGAGAAGTCGGCGAGAGCTACGAAAATTGTACGACAGGGTTTTTGAAATTTTTCGTTCGCTAATAGTGTAATTTTTTTACAAAATTAAAAGTAGGCGTTATAAAGATGAAAGGATAACGAACGAAGAGAAAAAGTTTTCAACATTGTCCCCATTTGATTAAAAATATTTAATCTGGTGAAATGTTAACCATAAATTATCTGCATTTCACTTAATTTTATAACTAAGAGCAATATTCTGTTTTAATTTGTTAACTATGTACGAATTTGAAGTAAATTTTGGAATTCACATTTGATAATATTTATATATCTTAGATACTATAATATTTTTTGGTACATTGTTTTATCGAACATGATACAATCCTAATTGTTGATAATTTTTAAATTACGCCGATTTCATGTCAGCGATGTTTTGTTGTTTTTTCTGACAACCTCTTTTGGTTGTAATTACAAAATGAATTAACTATACACACATACTTCGACATTAATTACCACATTAATTCATTAAGTACAGCCTGAAGAAATTGGCAGACCAAGCCAATGAAACGTCGCTGACTTAAAATATGAAATTACGTTTTTTATTTCATCCACCACCACTTTCAGCCGTTAATTTTGTACCAGATTATTATCCATGCTATACCATATCCCCTCATTACTACCTAACCCAATCGTAACTTTAACAAGTTCAACAGCACTCTAATTTACACACGCAATCAAACAATCGCCAAGCGCAACTCGATGCAAAGCCAGCAACCAACTAACCAACCCCTCAAATAAAACCACAAAAAACTCTCGTACAGCAGGATACCCTTTTTCTGCAGCTTCAGTCGCCCGAAGAAATCATCACTCGCTTAGATCGCGGTGAAAAAGGCACAGAGGAGTGTATACACAACTCGCCGAGGGCGAATCGTGAGTGCATTCGGTCGATTGAAAACGAGCATACATGTGCAGCGGACCGGCGAGTGAATATCCGTGGATGGAAAGTGTCACGGGAAGAGACACTAGTTTTGTGTACTATGCGCGATGGGAAAAATGAGGGTGCAAGAGGATAGTAAATGTGTATGTGTAACGGGGGAGAGGAGGGGGGGGGCGTAGGGTGATATGAAGAGGGTAACAAAATAATGCAAAGATTTAATTTTTCTTTTAGAATTTAATTTTATTGAGATTTGTTTTATGAAAATTTATGCTTTGATGTATGTATTTCTTTCAGAAGTTTTCATATATTCAAATGCTGTGAAGTATAGATAAAAGTTAGAATGGCCAATGTATTAGTTAGAAAAGCCAATTGCCTTCACTTCGCCGAAAATTATATTTGTATTTGAAATGCATCCTTGTCAGTTGTTTACACGGCGTTCGCGAAATGAAATTTTGAAATTATAACTATAGATCTACGAATGCAGATTCTTAAAATTGTTAAATTAAAAGGTATTGGATTACATTAGATTGGATAAAAAGTTGCATTTACCCAATTTTCCCAAAAAAAAGAGTTCACCCATTGTCTATAACCATAAGGACGTACAAACAAATGAACTAATGTCTACCCCCAATCCATCTATTTTAAAGCAGCATAAAAGCTAATTTATCTTCTACCAATTCTCTTTCCTGCACCTTCTTTCTCTTCCTCCTCTATGACAGTCTTAACGCATAGCAGCCGTAGGTTAGTGTACACATTAGTTTGTTTCGTTTAGCTGTTACTGCAGCAGTAGCTGCACAGAGAAAGAGAGAGAGAGCGAGAGAGAGAGCGAGAGAGAGAGAGAGAGAGAGAGAGAAAGATAAGCAGAGCCACGATGAAAAGGATCTCGCGTAAGCGTGCGGGCAAAGACAAACCGAGGCCAACGGCTAGGAAGAAAACAAGAAGAGTGAAAGACTGAGCAAGCGAGCGAGTGAAGACAAACACAGTGCACACGTACGTGGACAGGAGTAGTTGCCAGCTGAGGGACTTGCAGAGTTTTTCTTCGTGCGAAACCTGTAGGTGTATGTGGATGTGCGTGTGCACTGATAACGTTAGGGCTGTGAGACGTAAGCTTTGGGATGTTGAATGAATTATCGAGCGGTGGAATTGAGTTTTTGAATAGGAACTTTATGTAAATGATGTAGAAGTGTTTTGTAAGTAAATATATGGCTCGAGAATGATTTTGCTGTCGAAGACAGTTTTTATCTTTTCAAGCACTCACGTGTTTTCTTCGTAAGACTATAGAATAAAATCAGATAAGTAGGAAGCAATGTAGTAGGACTACCGGAGCCTTACAAATTTTATTGTAGTATACAGCGATTCAATGAATCAATCTTAATGGCAGCGTATGGGGCAGATGTCATTTACAATTACATTGGGTTGAGTTTTAAAAATCATGATCACGGCTGAATACAATAAAAAGCAAGGAGTTTATAATTGTAACATGACGATGTTTACTAGAAAGTTCAGCATTGACAGCCATGGCTATTTGATGAAGTTTCTGACTCGTCAGTCCCGCTTCAATACCAGGGTTGTCACTTTTTTATTTAAAAAACTCGCGTCATAGCTCATTCATAATAATTAATATTATCTAAAAAAAATCGATTCTACTTGAAAAAATTCAAACGATTCGAATGTGAATTTGTAACAAAGAGTCTAATATGAGATTTAAATATCTTCTATATACTGAAGCAAAACCGAATGACCATGACAGATCAATGGATTTTTCCTACAAATACTTACCAAACGTTTTCTTCAAAAAGTATACGGATCAACCAAAATTACACAACATTATTCCCAAATATTATTCGGTATCATCTATCTCATTAATTCGCCTATTCCCAACAATCCATTTACCATCTTACACTTCACACACCCCAACTCAGTTCCAACTACTCTTATCCAATTTTCACTCGTCGATTGCCAATCTCCATTCACAACAACCATATCCCCCCGCCCCCCTCCCTATACCCCTAAATAAATCACGCAGCTCAACGTCCGTCTCGTCAAGTTCTTCCTCTCTTTCTCTCTCTCGCTCTCTTTCTCTCTCTCGCTCTCTCTCCATCTTCCCGCGGGGAATTCGAAATGCGCACGGAGACTCGGCAGCCGCTTCTTTCTCTCTTGCCGCGGGCAATCGCGTACACGCGCGCGCGTGAGCTCAAATCGACGGGCCGAATCCGCGAGACGTGCTCGCAATGTCGATAGCCTTCACTCGCGAGATAGAAAGAGAAAGAGAGAATCTTTCTCTTGATTCCACAGAACGGGAAGTGGGCTTTGCAAGGAGTTGCCGCAAGAAAGGTAATTTTGAATTTTAAAGAGGGGCAGAGAAGAGAAACTCGATCGTGGTTGTTGGAAATTATGGAGTTCGAGAAAGAAGTTTTGATTTAGTTCGTTGGTTTCGAGAAGAATAGCTCGTTTTTTAATATCTATTTAATTGAAAATGTATACAAAATTTTTCAAGAATCTCGGCCACCGTTCTTTTACTGTGGGAGACTATAATGCTAAGCATCCATGGTGGGGATGTAGATCTTTAACTCCAACTGGAACAGCTTTATGAAACTATGCAGTCAGAAAATGTATTCCCGATCTCAACCGGAGAACCTACGTACTGGCTTATTGATAAAAATTACTTGATTTCACCGTAGTAAAAGGTATAAATCCTATCGACCTTATGGCTGAATCATGCCTCGACCTCTCATCGGACCACTCACCCGTTATCATTTCTTTAAACGAAAACATTAAAATGTTACAAAAAACACCATATCTTTACAATAAAAACACAAACTGGGAGAAATACAAAGAATATTTAAAGAATAACCTATATTGCAATATCCCACTTAAAACTATAGAAGATCTCCAAAATTCAATAGAAGAATTTAATATCAAAATAAACACCGTGTCTAAAGAAACTACTCCTTCACTTGCACTTTCTAAAGTTGAATTAGTGGTTTTTTCACTAATTCAACTTTAGAGAGTATGGCTGGAAAAACCTCAGAACTTTTCTAAACACATTATTGAAAAAAATACATGAAAAAAGACAGCTGAGTAAAACATGGCAAATTTCTAAATCTACTCTCTAAAGATGGATTAGTAAAAATCCACTAATAATTAGTGAATATCCACTAATTCAAATAGTTAAAATTGCTCCACCGTGAATTAGTAGATATTTACTAATTGAAATATTGAACTATATGTACTAATTGAAATGGTAAAACTATGCACTATTACAATTAGTAGAATGCTACTAAAACATTAGTAGTTTTTTAATAGCACGAACAGCCAAATGCACTTATTTAATTAGTAAAAAATATACCAATCCAAAAGGATTGAACATAAATGGTTTATTTATATAAAATATTAAGAATATCAACAATACTGTTATTTATATTCTTATTCACTATCACTTTAAGAAGAAACTTGTTCATCTAATAGCAGCATACTTAAATTCACATATAATGAAGATACAGATGATACTGATTTTTCTCTATTACACGGTAAACATATGTTTCTATCAATGTAAATGTGTAAATATTTTGTAGAAATACTGAGTATTCAATATTAAAGATAAAATACATTTTGAACATGAGGTCAAAGGCTGCCATAAAATCAGCTATAATAAAATAATTGGGAATTTCGACCTTCATACAAATGATGTATGGATGGAGAGCTGATGAGGCACTTACTATTTTTGAATTCACATATCTCTGAATGTTATCAACGCTCTAAAAATATTTTCAATAATAAGCAAAAACATAAATACTAAAGGGAATATGAGGGAATAATAGCTATTACCTTGTTTGACACTACATCCGTATATATTATGAGCTTTAATCGCCGAAACCGACTGGCTCGCTACTGCATAATTTTTGCGACGCATTTCAGTTTGTAGTCAATTCTACTAATTCAATAGTGGACTAAATTAGTTCACTATAATAATTAATGAAATTTTCAATGTTTTACAAATTTAATAGTGGACTAATTTGTTCACTAAAATAATTAGTAAAATTGCACTAATTCTTAAAATAAGTGGTAAAATAAGTGGATAAAATTAGTGGTAAATAAATCAAAAAAACTATCACCAAAGGCAATTCGACTCTTAGAATATTTCGCTTGAGCCACTTTCCCAGTCCATGGAAGGTCGCTCAAATAATTTTAATCACCAAATGAGGGAAAACTCTAGATCTCATAACATCATACAGACCTATAAGTCTTTTACAAGCCATATCAAAAATCTGCAAAAAACTGATACTAAATAGACTAAATCCAATCATTGTTTCTAAGAAATTAATTCCTGAACATCAATTTGGCTTCCGGAACTCCCATGCAACACTAGAACAAATTAATAGATTAACTATTAAAATAAAAGAGGCTTTTGAAAAAAACACTACTGCAATGGAGTTTTCTTTGACGTGGCATAAACTTTCGATAAGGTATGGCATGCTGGCTTACTCTATAAATTAAAAAAATCATTTCCGGAAAGTATTTGCAAACTTCTGGAATCATATTTAACAAACAGGACCTTTTAAGTAAAAATCAACGAAACAGTTACACAACTGTTCCCAATACAAGCTGGAGTACGACAAGGGAATGTGCTGGGTCCTATACTATACCTATTATACACCGCTGACTTACCAATAATGCAAGAAATCACTACATCCACATATGCAGATGACAGCGATTTTATCAAGCAACTCTAATCTCACATTGGTTTCGCAAAAACTGCAGAAATATCTAGACAAAATCAACATATGGTTCAAGCAATGGAGAAAAAAAACCAACGAAACTAAATCTACCCATGTTATGTTTACACTCCGCAAACAAACGTGCCCTCCAATCTTTTTAAATGCTGAAAGCAAAACAACGAAGTCAAATACTTGGGAATGTACTTAGATCGACACTATTAACTTGGACAAAACGTAAACAATTAAATCTTAAAGTAAGAAAAATGTACTAGATAATAGGTAAAAAGTTAAAATTAACGCTTGTAAATAAAATACTTATTTACAACATTATTCTCAAACCGGTGTGAACCAATGGAATACAATTATGGGGTTCTGCATCAATTTCTAACATAAGTATAATTGAAAGGTTTCAATCGAAAATACTAAGGAACCTCGTGAACGCTCCTTGGTTTGTTCCAAATGACATAATCAGAAAAGATTTAAATATATGTGCCGTTGAAGAAGAAATAAAAGTATACTTCAGCAGATATAAGGACAGAATAACAGCACACCCTAACTACCTAGCAGCAAATTTATTTGAAAATGCTCAAACCAGGCCAAGACTTAAAAAATATCAAGATATAATAATATGATTAAAAACTATGTATATTTCTTTATTTCTTATTTTCTTTGTTTTTTTTTTTGTAAAAACTGTCATTTATAACTGTTTAAGAAAATGTTAAAGTATTAACCAATGGATGAATACTTGCGAGCTACTGTAAATAATATATATAAAATTTACTTATTGTCAAAAAAGACAGATTGTAAATAAAATAGGTAATATAAAAAAAAATAGAATTTAAATCAATTGTGTTTTGTTTATGATGTAATACAGATTTTTTTAATCATTTTAAACCACTTTTTATAATTATACTTATCACTGAAAAATAAAAAAAAATTGTGTGGAAATCTCGGAAAATGCGAGAACAATACCAATTAAATGATTCCAATGAAGCCGTGACACTTCTTTACGATTCGTAATCCCGCGATTCATCTTCAATTCAGCGCATATACGTCACTTAACAAGAAAACAGTAGTGCAAACAGCCTCCCAGCAAACATAGCACATTGGAGAAGATTTACAGAAACTAAGCTGAGGAAAACACATCCATCGAAATCTATCGGAAAGCGTAATAGAAAAGGCGTGCTCTCACTCTCGCCGTAAAATAGAAGCTGAGAGCCAAGAAAAGGCGTAGTAAACACTACGAGGGCAATACTTTCCTTTCACTCTCTCTCTCTCTCTCTTTCTCGTGTCCGTATATAATAGCTCGAATGATCGATCGATGTTACGTACGCTGGCGTTGTATGTATACGAGGCAGCGCGTTGTACATTTATTTACTCGTGTAACAACAATGACGCGTTAGGAGTTGGCGAAAGTCGTATATACAATAACAGCAAAAGCAGCAGCAGCATAGTTGACAATCGGGACGACAGTGACGTTTCTTTTTCTTAGAGAAACTAGCTTAAAAGTTGCCGGGACCACGTAGAATATACAAGAAGTTTGTCGTTTTTGAATCGTAAAAGAAAGGTCGTTTCGCAGTAAGTTCAGTGGCGTGGTACAGAGGCATTTTGGTTCATTGCTGTCGTTCGGAATTATGATTACAGAAAGTTTGTATTTGTATCTAATGAATTATATGATACACAGTGTATGCATTAGAATCGTAAAAAGCTGAAAAGGAATTTGAGAAACAGAATTCTTCGTATGAGCTATGTATAACAATGGGACATTCAATATTTATTATAATGTCTTAGTGTATTTGGAATTTATGTTCCCTCTCAACTTTTTAATTTTGAACTCGACGTTTTCATTGAATTATAATGACCCGAATAGGAAAGAAAAAGAAAAGAATTTTTAATAATAAAAAATACCTTTTTTCTATTTCTATATTGTATTTTAATACATCAGATTGATCCCGAAAAGAACGGAAATTAGACTACAAAAGTTAGCCATGTAGAAAGACAAGTTTTTATTTATTGACTCGTGCGAAGTGGCAAAATACTTTTATCACTTTAACATTAATAGGAATGCATATAAGAATCATTCAAAATTATTATATAGTATAATTTTCTAAAGTGATCCTGAACTTTAACGTATTACACCCAATCAAACGCAGAGCCATTAGAGAGGTTCTATCGTTAAAATCAACATTAAATCTAACAATATTTTATAACGATATACGTACTGTAACAAGATACACTGAAAGAACGGGATTGGAGGAAAACAAATATCGCATAGAATTTAATTATTGTCTAAACTAGTTACCGTTACTTGAAAAAAAAATTTACCAACACAATGAAATCTTTTTTACTTTTTACCTAATTTGAAATGTTTTATTTAAAAGGGGTCACTTTGTTCCGAATTCAATTTCAATCTAATGTATCGAATATAAATTATCGGAATCTACAGTAATAATGAAGTTACATTCAATTCTTTACAAGTATATGCATGATTTTTAGAACAATTCTTTATGTTATGTACTTTGAATCCCCTTCTTTCGATGTAGCGTTGTTATTTGAATCACAGTATGTGTAACAATCATTAAAAAAAATCGTTAGATTTAACATTGATGTTAACAATAGAATTTCCTTAAATCATATCACGATTGACAACCCAATCGAACTCCTTCCTTACTCCGTTCTATACCACAGCCTTACTACACCCACACATAAATATATCCAAACTAAATAGAGAAATCACGGAAGCGCAGAAATACGCCGGCGTTCGTACTACCGTATTTTTCGCGTGGTGTCGAAAAAACGTGACGCGACTCTGCTAAATCGAAGCCCCGCGCGTCACGTGTGGGTGGCATATATATATATATATGTACACTAACACACGTGCACGTATATATATAATGTAAACATAACAAGCCATACAGCACGCGTATGTGCCCGACGATGACACCACGCGACATATCGGCGAGGAGAAATAGAGGTGTATCGGAAAAGACATTTGTGCGCGCGCAACGCTCGCAAAATGTAAATGCGATGATGATGTAATATAGTGGAAGGGGTAGGATGCATTTTTCGATGAAAAATATGCGCATCTGTGTGTGTGTGCGTTGGGATAGAATTGATGATTGGTTGATGGGAAATGCCTCTGTTTGGTTATTCAAAGCTGGATGTATAGAAGGCCTATTAAAGGATGACAACCCGAGTTTCACTGTTTGAACGTACAATAAATATGCCCTCATGTATATTCGAATAGTTTTAAACATAAACATTGATTATATTTTAAAAATGTTAATCATTGTTCAGCAAATAAAATCAAATGAAAATTATCCATCACTTTCCTATTACTAGCAATTTATATAGCACATTACCACAATCAACTCATGTCCGGAATAGTTAAACCATCTTTCGCGAAAACTCTAATTTATTGATAAAAATGACCCTTTTACCCCCCCCCCCCCCGAAATCTCCCCTTCTTCGTATATACAGAGAAGAGGAAATTGAGCATAATCCCTCACCACCCCGCCATGGTTGACGGATCACCAAACGATTTTCGTTATACTACGACACTGCATCTCGCTCTCTTTCTCTTTCCCGCTAATCCTAGGGACAAATTTCACACGCGCTTGTCTATCTGTCTCTGTTTTTCTCCTCGGGGCTATATGGGAAGTAATTTTCTCAGACGGTGATATTGCTGCACGACGTTTATCAAGCGAGCTTTATTAGGGTGGCTCACCAGGGGGATGATACGTATATACGACTGAATGGTGGTCCAAGGCTTTGATGATTTGTTAGGTAGATCTGGGAGAGATGATGTCATTGGTATAAGGAAGTAGTACTATTGTAGTTGCATGAGAAATATACGGTATAATTGTTGGTCGACCAGTATAGATATAGCATATCCTTATACCTAATATTAGAAATTAGTCAACATAACGTAGATACGAAATATCTCACTGATGAGGTATGTTACTCTATACGTGGATGCTGCGCTATTAGAGCGCATTTATCACTTTGTAGTTCAAGCGAGAGAGAGAGAGAGAGAGAGAGAGAGAGAGAGAGTCTCTTGCTTATTAAATTACCAGTCAGGGTCGGAACGTTGCATACTTCGCATCATTTAGGAAATTACTTGTATTTTGAAAGTTGCGTATTTGGCTTTATTGCTGTTCCACTTGGTTCGTGGGTAAACGCAGTACTTATTGAGAGGTAAATAAATCGAGTACTCACGTAGTTAACTAGATACATGAACGATAATGTACAATTCTGAAGCTTACCTGTAACAAAAGAAAGAAATAATCGTGATTAAATGTACGATCAAAATAGAATCATTGAAATTAAAAACTAGAGTTTGAAAAAGTAATTTATAGTTGCGACGTTTCCAAGCCTTCTTTTTTTAAAGTCACCGTTTAAACCATTAAACATCACCCTTACTTCTGCTCTTAGCCAAGCTAACGCCAAAACGCGATGCGCATAAAAGCAAATCGATACTTCAAAAGATACAGTACGGCGGCAAAAATAAACCAACTCCTCAAATAGTTCCATCCAATAATATGTGTGCAGTGTACACGCGGCCAAGGAGTCAATGACCGGACCAGCGAGTCGAACCACAGTTGTCAAATGCACTACGCGCGCGCCATTCAGTGGCTAGCGATAAGGCGACGTGCCACGGCTGCTCGCCTCCCCCTCTATATACTCGGTTTTGCGCTCGATTAAATCTCGACAAAGGCCCAATTTAACTTGGCGCATTAAAAAGGAAGATAAATACACGCAAGCTATGGAAGTCGACCACTTGGCAGTAACATTGTGAGCTTAAGTGTGTGTGTGTGTGTGTACATGACAAGGGGTAACGAATGTGTTCGGTTCGACGTATAATGATGATCCTTATGCGTTTAACCCTTTGCTGAATACGGTAAGTATGTATGTTTGCTATTCGAAGAGAGGAACCGAATTTGCCGAGAAATAGTTGGCAGTGGTAGTCGCCAATTTTCCAAGACCACATCACATGAGACGAGAGGGATAAACTAGTCTTTTGGCCGGATGCAGAACTTTTTCCGCTACACCGACGACGCGACCATCGCGACATTGATGACCACCACGCGCGTGTTTTACATCTCCGAGATCTATTCCGACCGCAGCACCGACACTAGGGAAAAAAGAGGGTCACACGAGACCTGGAAGACGATGTTTGCCCTTTCCCTCGTGATGAGAAATTTCTGCAAATAGGACTCATATTCATATATTCTGCTCGATGTGAACGGATATTTCTTTAGAAACGAAGACCAACTAGTTGATGGTTCTTTCAGTGTATAAGTTAACGTTATTAAAGTAACAATCTGATGTTCTATGCTAGTGTTTATTAAAGAAAAAAAAAACGAATGAAAACAACGTATACAGGGCTCATATTACTGATTGCTAGTTAAAGCCTTCATAGAAGTAGATTGTGTTGGAAGTAACATCCTAACGTACCGAGTTTAGATAGTTAGTACTCGCAATACAATAATACCCCAATTAAGGTGGCTTTGAGTCGGGAATTCCAAGTACAATAATACCCTTTGCCAATATGTGTGGGTGTCTGTGTATACACACACACACACACACACAATCAGTAATAAGAGTATCCGGAATAAGCAGCAGAAGATTTTTTGAGAATTTCAAGAAAATCTATTTTTTGACCTCTCATATATATATGCCAAATTTCGAAATATCTTACATAGACTTTTTTCTTACCATTTTTCGTAGAATTTTACTATATTTTTTCAGACCCGTATAAAACTTTTTTTTAAAAATCACCAATTGAATGAATTTTTTAGATCCAAAAACGATCGATAATCATTCCAGGACTCATACGTACACTTTTAGCCAATAAAAAGGTATCTTCATGAATTTTTTGGTAGAGGAAGTCCGAATCGGACTTTTAATTTTCTAAATTTATGTTTCATTTGCATATATTTAAATAAAAGAATATATGTACGACATTAAAAAATATCCTGAAAAATTTTCCAGTATTTCTGAAAAATACTTCCCTGAGGGGGAAATATTAAACTATTTATATAAATAGAATTTCACGAAAAATTTAGTGGAATATACATGAGCGAAATTTAACGGTTATTGTCAATTTTTGACTAAAGAAAGCAAACATTTAGATATAAAACACTTATATATATATATATTTTAATTTCCTCCATTTTTCTTGGCCATTTATTTTATACATTAGTTTATTAATTTTTAATGATAAAGGAAAAATTTCAAGAAATCATTTGGTGAAAATTTAAAAAAGTTACCGATTAAAAATTATAGCTAAAAGTGAAGCAAAATGGAACAAATAAAAGTACACAAGTAGCAATTGTTTTTTGACATTTAGAACGTTTACTTTGTTTAGTTCAAAATTGATGAAAACTGATAAATTGACATGGCTAAAAGCGTTGGACTAATGTAAACCTTTTATCAAATATCGAATTCATACAATAAACACAAAATATCAATCCCTCAAAAACTGCCTTCAAAACTACCTTTAAAATCAAAACAAACAACGTTGGCTTAATTAGTCACACGTACTCAGTCGATAATGGAGCTGATCACTGGTCCAACCACCTATCTAAGGCTCTTTACAGTCGTAAGACCGCAGACGGGCATAACTTTTCGATGAGGCTTTTGTGTCCAGGCCGCGTAAAATCCAGTCCTCTCGCACTTGCGGATTCGAATAAGCTTCGCCGAGGTAATAGCTACATATATGAGTTTCGAGGGCGATTAAGAGCAAGTAAGTCATGTGTGGGCGAGAGTGGATGGTGATGAAATTTTTCGTGTGAGAGGCAAATGAACTGGTTGTTCCGGTGGATTGCATTGAGAAACGAGAGAGAGAGAGATAGAGAGATTGCAAATAGCTTGCTTTGGATAAGTAAATGATACGTAAAATGGATGAAATTCATGTACTGGATTATAAAATTAATGTAATGGAATTACACGGTAAATGTAGAGTTTTCCCAGGTTGGAAAAATATATTATATTATATTTCATCTCCGTTGAGATTGCGTTAAAAGAATAAAATGTTACGCTAAGCTATTTAATTGCAAGATCTAATATAACAAGAGTTATATTCTCGATCCAATTAACACGGGAAAAATTCAATATACCTCAGTTTCTGTTCTTTTCAATAATTCACTGATAAGAATTTTTACATCGGTCTTACAGTCTTATAAATTAAATTACTTAATATTAATGGCAGTCAGATTG
>JAYJLV010043857.1:0-22190 GCA_036873485.1 Torymus texanus
CTCTCTCTCTCTCTCTCTCTCTCTCTCTCTCTCTCTCTCTCTCTCTCTCTCTCTCTCTCTCTCTCTCTCTCTCCACCCATCGCATCATCCGCGGAAATTAATGTTCCGCTGCGAATTGGCACATCTCTCTCTCTCTCTCGCTCTCTCTCTCTCTCGTAGCGCCGTAAACACGCGGAAAATCCAATCCTTAATGCAATGAGCCTGGCGTGTGCGACGGGATGCGGAGAGAGAGAGAGGTATAACGCTGATTTAAGAGGATATGGACGGTTAGAAGCGTACAGGCGGCGCGCGTGACACTTGTGCTCGGGTGCAATGGGAGGGAAATGAATTTGTAAAGTGTTTTAGATAGCGTACACTGCGGTTATTGGATGATACGATATAGAAGGGTTTACAAAATTTAGTAGATATTTTTAATAGTGGCTAGCGTATATTACCTTTTTTTTACCATAGTATAACTATAAAATGTAGTGATTCTGATTTTTAATACTAAAAGAAGTGTATTGACCGTAGCGACGGCGTATTGCCCCATTAATTCGCCGAGTTTTATGGTTTTTGCAATAAACTTTTTTTATAACAATAACATAAATGAACAAAGTAATAATATCTTGTAATCGAATTGTCATAACGTTTTTTTAGTATTTTATTTTACGAACGATGAAAAATTTCGTTACAATGTTTTAATAGTAATTATTTTTAGCAAATTATTGCATTTTATTTTACGTTGAATAATTAATTTTTCAATTACCCTGAATATTCTACCCTGCACCACCGACATTTTTACGACAGAAAAGTTACGTTATACTTTTACAGCTTATCACATTTGAAAATTCAAAATCCACGTATAACCCGTGACCACTTGAAAAATTCATCTAATAATCTTTCCACCACAAAGTCTACGGCAATAACCCACCGCCAACCTCTTCTCTTTCTCAATTTTCGGAAAATCCAAGACGTACACCTCTCGCCCCAATTTCCAATCCCTTTCGTGTGCTCACCTTCCAAAAGCTTTCCTCCTCCCACTTTCTCCTGACATTACGTCAACTCTCTCCTCTCTCTCTCTCTCCTTTCTCTTCCTCTCTAACGAATTCATCGCGAATTTTCCCCTGCTCGCGCGCGCGCGTCTGCACACTTCTTTGCGCTCTAATTTCGTCTCATCGCGGCTAACGAGACTCGCTCGCGTGTGCCCCCAAAGGAAGCCGAGCGTACGCGCGCGAAAGAGAGAGAGAGAGAGAGAGAGAGAGAGAGAGAGAGAGAGAGAGCAAAAAAAAGACGAAGCGCTATAGCGCGCGCTTCGCCGCTTCGATTAGGCGCCGATGCCAGCGGAGCGCGAGGAATTGACCCAGTTATCGGCACCCGAGTCGAGCTATGTGTATGTGTTTAGACTCTCCTTTTTTTTCTTCTTTATTCTTGCTTTATGGGATCATGAGGATGGGCTGTGTAGTCGAGATTGTGCTAAGAGTTATTAGGTGCGATGTGAAAGTAACGTATGTGGAAAAATTTTATAGCCTACTTGTTAGAGAGAAAAACACACACAATAATAATAATTAATAATAATTAATAAGGAGCTGAAATTGCAAATATCAATATCATCTTAAACAGATAAAATTCTAACTCGATGGATATCATATTCTTTTGTTCAGAATTTGCCGAAACCGTGTAATCTTGTAATCTCATTAGGCTATTTGGGTCGATTCGTTAACCTAATTGAAGAATATCAATAACATTCTCAGAGAAACCATATGCCCCAGGTCTACATTAGATTCTTTGTTAGACGTTTCATTTCGCTGTATTTTGACGAGCAAAATACACTTTGTAAAAAAAAAAAGAAAAAGAATTATTTTTTCACGGCAGTCAAATACGCAACATATACATATATATGTAAATCGCAAAGTGCTCTGTATATATATATATATACCACTCGAACTGGAGCACGATATTTTTAGTATTTATTCACGTGTGTAAGTTCTAAAAGACACAACAATAAACATGAAAAAATTCTTTTGAAGTTTATTTTTAAAAGCAAGAATTTGTTATATAACGTCGATAAATCGCCATGCTACATTGTTCGAATATAATTTTACATAACGCGCGTACACGAGACGGAAATGTATGGGTTACGGAACGTTGGAAATACCCCGTCACATGTGATATTATAGTTATATATATATATTTTTTTTTTATTTTTTTCGTTTTCAACATAAATATTTCAGTTTTAGTTGCGTAGCGCTATGCGATTTCATAAACAACGGTAGATTCGCGAATTAACAACTTTATATCAAGAAAAACAATTAAATCATCAATATTCAACGCACAATATGAAGATTTACAAAGTTATATTTATAGATATTTGTTTTATTTTAATTTGTTACACAGATACAACGATTTCCACTGACAGTAAGTTACCGTAACTCTATACCGCACTCATTATTCATCCAATTCGCAAACTACTGCATAAAAATTTCATTTCAAGACCACAGAAACGACCGTTGCACGTGCAGAATTCCAGTGCTGAACCACCAACGATCCATATCACCGACCCAACCATTGCATTTACACACGGGTAACGTTCCGAAAATCGTCTATCCGAGAATCCACAATCCATCAGCAATTGAGGCGAAAATAGGCGAATCCAAAGTCAGTTTATACTGTCCATCAGGTGCCTTGACGGTTAGATCGACTGACCAGTGCATTTACTTGGCTCACCTTGTGTGTCGTAACAAAACAGCGTTTCAGTTGAGCAACTCTAACTGGGTGAGTTAAACCTCATCTCTATTCTTTATATCTCTCGATTAATGCTGAATTCAACTCTTCAGGCGTACACTCGTGAAGTCCACAGCCCAAATGAAGTGAGTTGCACGAAGGAGCCACACCCAAGCATCAGACTGATAAACGACAAGCACCGCGTGTGCCCAATCGGTAACTGTGTGGAAATCGGTTTCCAGCTAAATAACCACGATTTCCTCCCCACAGTGTACTACATAGCTGTAGACGTGACATTGTTGCAACCTTTAGTCGCTTGCATGCACATCGTACCAGTTGTCAGAAGCAGACAGCCTGGAAGGAACGCATGGACGTTTAGACGTGGTCCACTGTTTCATAACACGCGTGTCAACCTTGGCGAGGTCTACCGTAGAGATTACCAAAGGAAGAGGTTCTTGGAGATCTTTGGCGATCCGCAAGTGGCGAATAAATACGTACCAGAAATTGGCGATGCTTATCTAACCGAAGGCCAACTGGTTACGGAGAGGGATTTTTTTTATAGAGCCGAACAGTCGAGTGCGTATTTTTATGAGAACGTCGTACCGATCTGGAGATGCATCGCTGTTGGTAACTGGCACATGTCTGGAGAAATGGTTCGAGCTTTAGCTGAAGGCACGCAGGGGGGACTGAAAATGTGGTCAGGGGTTATCGGCGTTCTGGCATTGTCGGATTATAGGGGCGGGACCAAGAGGGTTTACCTTGCTGATGATGGTGAGTGAATGATATGAGAAAATAGTATATTATACAATAAGGGCGTAAAGTTTCAGGTTATTCTCGTGTTGTATATAGAACTTTATTCCCGACTCAACTGCACATACAAAAACGGGATCTACGTTTAAAAGGAATCTGCTTGGCTGTAGAAGAATTTCTTCTTATTATAGCGATAAGCAGAAATGATTTAGAGTTAAGCAGAAAATAATCTAAAATATATTCCTTTTAGTGAAAGTATTTTTCATCTACCTTTGAGAAGAAAAATAACATTTCCTGCAAAATACTAATAATTTTCTAAGAAAAATAAAAATTTCAACAAGATAGATCAATTTATATGAGTTTCAGATGACTTTCTTTATTTATAGAATAGCTGATTTTTATCAAGAAATATTCGGTCTTGAATGAGTATTCCTCTTAAAATTAGAAGAATAGGAGATGCTTTAAATAAAATTTGTATTCTAAATATCAACTGTTTTTTTCTACAGCGAAGTAGAATTGTAAGATTTTTATGAATGTGTGGTCATATTGTTAACTTGGAACAATGGGATTACATGAAAAAACGTTTTTAAATATTCCGCCGTACTAGCGATGGTCAGTTACGTTCAATAACATGAGAGGGAATCAAATGCTACTTGTAAGTGGTTACCGAAGTCCGAAATAAAAATCTACATGGACATGCATATGTTAAAAGCTCGAAATTTGATGTCACTAGTTCTGATGCTCGATAAACAAACTATTGCATATAAATTTCTAAATCCTAGAAAACCAATACATTATAAATTCCCTTTAAACTCTTTAACTATCCGTAGCTCATGTCAACATAAGTACATCGAAAACACATTGATTTCTGAATTTCATCTACAGGCCGTACCCACGTTATCCCCGTTCCCAGGATGCTCTTCAAATACGTTTACGACGCCCACCGCCACTGCGGCCTCGCCATTATCACCGTCAACGATCCACATCTCATGCATGGGGTCAGTCGCGACCTGATTCTCTGTCATGAACGCACCGCTTGTCCCACTGCCTATCCCCAGCTGACAAATATCGAAAGAGGCTACACGTACTGCTGTAGTCCCGATGGCTTCGCTCGAATTGCTAAGGCCTTTAATTTACCAGTTCACTCCGGCGCTTGTTCGTTCGTGTAATAAAGTGTCGATGTAATAGGGACATATATAAAAATGTAACGTGTAATTTTTAATATCTTTATAATTTTCTAAGATTTTTTTTATGTAATTAGGTATACATTCATTCATACGAGAGCTAAAACAAGATTTATAATTAGCTTTCTCTTCATATTACTCTCATTTTTTTATATTTTTCAGTAAATAATACTCGAAAGCATTCTCGTATAATACTCTATATTCATTAGTTATTTACGAATGAAATTAGCTTTATTTGTAATTGACGAATAAAACTGAATGTTATTGCATGAATTCATGTGAATTATTGTATGAACATCTCCAGAATAAATCATCAAAAACAAAATGTATTATTAGCCTTATCTCCTTCTGCCAAGACACCTCTTGCTATTCAGAAAATAATTGAGAGATTATTTTTTTTCTTATATTAGCTATAAAATTATCCACTTGAGAACGTGTGGAACAATCTTATTGTAATATTGATGAATGATTATCTCTTATATGTGATTTTAGATTGAGATCAAACTCACGTAATATGTAACTGTTTATACCAGATAGATAATCGTTAAAAAATATTCCATTACGTTTATCTAATATTGATCTCTTAAATAAAATAAAACTTGTAAACAAATCTGTACCTCGACATTATTTTACATTGCGATTTTTTTATAATCACCAAGAGGAAAAACTATTCAAGTTTTCAAAAAAGTTTCCTCTATACATAACATACAGATCATACATTTCGAGTGGCCTGTTTTCAAAAGTAACAAGTACAATTTCCAATGATTGCGTGAGTGGCAATTTTCTTTCAATGGGAATACTTTTCAGTAGCAAGCTAAAAGTGTAGACTTTGTGGTTCTGATATTTACGCAACACATTATGTACTTCGTAACATTTTTCTTCATTCTTCTTCTCAAACTCATTGGTAAGTAAAGTCGCTAAATCGAAAATCGAAACCTCTTTAAACAATACCATTCAAACCATTCTCAACAGCGGCAGCCGAGCAGGCAGACAACGATAATTGCGAAGTAAACATCCACCGAGACCTGAGCCTATCGGAGCCGTTGCTTCTCACACCCGTTAGCCCACCCACATGGATGTACCCAACTCCCTTAGCCCCGGCAAGTATCAAGCTCGAAGAAAATGAGCACCTTAAACTCGTATGTGGGATTCAATCGCTACACGTTACCTGCATTGATGGAAAATTCGGCGTTGATGGGACAAAAGTACGTATGAGCATGCGCAGCATCCAGTGCTCTAGGTTGGCAACCAAGTCCATGATCAAACCTACTAAAGTTGGTCTGTATAACTCTAAATTCTAATAAATATTCCCGATATTTAAAGATCTTGTAAATATAATTATAGAATTACTCTTCCACAAATTTTTGGTATTCAGTCGTTCCATTTGATTCTTAGGCACGTGCCCAAGCAAAGTGGCCTGCTACCAAATCGGCTTCCAAGTCAATCTGTTCGACTTTCTGTCAACGATCGACCAACTGTACATGAACCCAGCGCGCAAACGCCCACTATGGGCACACGCGACAATATTATCAGTCATCGGTCACCGACAACGTCGCGGAGAGAAACTTCTATACGACGAAGCCAACTTATTCCAGGACATGTCTGTACCGATTAGCCAGGTCTTCAATAAGGAATACCAGAAAAAGAGGCTCACAACTATACTTGGTAGCGAATCACTGGCTGAAGACTACGTCACTGAGAAGGCCACTTCAATGTTTACTCCTGGTAGATATGCCTGTTCTGGAATTTTTCACTCAGATCATAACCTATAAACGCATGAATTTGGTAATAGATGGTCAATACCTGGTGAGAGGCCAACTGATCGACAACGAGGACTTTTTCTATAAGCCACAGCAGGATACGGTGCACTATTACGCCAACATCATGCCTATCTGGAATAGCGTTAACGAGGGCAACTGGGAGCGTACTGGATCAATAGTGCGCAAAGTCGCCGGCGACACGAAGATCAACCTGGAACTCTGGTCAGGCGGGATGGGCACCCTTGAACTTGAAGATGCCAAAGACATCAAGGTAAACGAGTAATTTTTTAATTACCCTATTGCCACCTCTGTTGTCTTATAAATCTATGCAAATTTTTGTACCATTTATAAAATATAACGTTCGCCATTTAGAGACCGATCTACATGGCAACAAACGAGACAGGCCAGGGCCTCGTGCCCGTGCCCAAGATTCTCTTCAAGTACGTTTACGACTCTGTGAATAACCGAGGTGCCGTTATGCTCACTATAAACAATCCTTTCATAAAGAAACTGACTGACGAATACGTTATGTGCGAGGAGCAGCCGATCTGCCACCAACTGCACCCAGGCTTCCGGATATTCCAATTAGGATACACATATTGCTGTTCGCTTGGAGACTTCGCTGCTATCGCAAGGAAGAGACTGTTACCCTCTTTTCCCAACGCCAAGCCTCTTCTGTAATAATTATGAAGGTGTTCAAAAGAAATGACATTTTTAGTATAATGTGTTACTTTTTCAGAGTATCTTCTTGCGATTATTACATTTTAAGATTTGATTGATGTTAACTAATAAGTTTCATTCGAATTTGTGTAGTAAATACTTTAATATATAATTCGTTGGAGAAGTCGTCTATTTATTTGTTAACAAAACCAAACTAAACGGGCCGTAGCGCCTAAAGTAAATAACGTTTATATTTATTAGCATACTTGCTGGGGAAACATATCAAAATTTGTATTTACTTTACTGTAAATTAAATCACTGACATTTCAATTATTCAGTTGCATAAGACATTAGATTATAAAATATTCTATGTAAAAAGTATTTCAAAATTTGAATATTCTTTTTTAATTTTCACTGGAGGAAATTAGCTCACTTTTACCCTAAAGCTTATTACAGATGAAATATCATTCTAAACGAAATGTTTGATCTGAACGAAGTTCTGGTAAATTGTACATAAAATTTCATTAATAATTTTTTTCGAACAAATGACAGTTTATCGGAGTTTTTAATAAAATGAATTCAAATTCAACTCATTAGACAACACTTTGTCGGCGAAATAGCGATTTCAGGTCCTCAATTTGGTGATTGTTCAAATTTATACATTAGAAAGAATTAGAAACGGCTATGAATGAAAGGTTAAATATAATGAACAAGGGACTAATTTTTGTGTTACAGTACAACATCTTTAAATCTATAATTGCTTGTCTATATTGAAGAGATATAAAGCACAAACAAACATGAGTATTTGTACTGATGAAAATATCAATTTTACTGTCTTTACATTTTTCAAAACTAATAATGAACTATATCTAACTAAATTACATTGAACAAAGTAAGTTAAAAAATGATTTTAAAAAAGTTATTTTACGTTATGATTAATATTGGTAATTAATAAAATAATTTTTAAAAAGTCTAAACTCATACATGTTAGCCTTTTCTATATATTTTTAAACAGAAACTATACTTTTCGAATAATTAAAAATACATAGGCCTTAGAAATTTATAAATTTAATATGATATTCGGAACAAATTTTGAATAATTGATTAACACTAATAATTCCTCTATTAAGGAATTAGAAGAATATAACAAAAACCTATTTATTTATTGATATAAAAATATTAGTAATAACAATAATAATTTTCGCTGAGCAATTGCTAAGCAAAAGAGATTAAATCATTTATCAAAATATTTATTTCGAAGAGGGACAAGAAAAATGATTAAAAACGCCGAAGAAATTACTAGTTTAGCTCAATAAAAATAAAGATTTAGTAATTGTTACACAAATTCTAAAATTTTTCTAGGCGGAAAATAAAATTGACAAAGTAATCTGGTATTTTGCATATTCACATACGCGCAGTGTACTTTATGTTTTCCAACAATATATATCGATTGGTGAATTTAATAATATGATGAGTAAATTTGTTCGAGTATAATTGCATACATCAATTAGTAAAGTACATTATACTACAAAAAGGTTCTGATGAAAAAGTTCAGTTGTGAATATTCAACGTATATTTGGAAGTAATGTCAAACAAAATACTTGACTAAGTCATGAGAACGATTCAAATTACTGTCAGTAACCGCTCGAGTGTTCCAAAACATCCAGGAAGTGTCCGAAAAGATTTACAAAACATTTATATTTTAACATTAAAAATCAATATAATTTTATTTCATTGAAATAATCTAAATTCATATTTTGTTTAATTTTCTAAGTATCTCGAAAGATAAATTTTATAATATTTCTATCCGAAACAAGAAATATAGAGAGAAATAAGTTTAAGATTATGTATAAAAAATTATATTAATTTTTTGAAAGATTATATTATTTTCAATAATAAGATAAATAAAAATATATGTACGGATTGTTTGGAAGATATTAGTTTTTTTTCAAACAATCCAAATAAAACCTTTATCAAACTAACATGAAATCTTAGACTTACTTCATGATACTAATAACTATATGTAAATGGCATATTTGTACCCCATCGAAAATAATCCAGGAAACGTGCATTTGGCTTGATTCATTAGCACGAACAATTTCCAACAACTTAGAAGAAGATTATGAACTGACGATATTCATTCACAATATGTCAGCTGAACCTCAGTAGAACATAATCATTCGACATGTACTACAAAGATATCCGGCTACTATAATCAACCTAACAATCCATAATATTACTGCAGAAGGGATTTTTAGAACTAACACAACCACTTCTATCATTTTTATTAACGATGAAGATGTGAGTTCATTGTTAGAAATGATCTTAAGTACTTTGGCACTCTCCAAGTTGGTGGGGCCTCGGCCAAGATGTTTACTAATTAACTTTCACGAAATGCTACGATTAAAAAATATTCTATATATAATGAGTTATGCCTGGTACAAGATGAGGCTATTGGATTTTACAATAGTCGACGTATCTATGAACATCGATTTTTACATACGAATTCATTTCTACATACATAAAACATTGACAAACATTATATTTTCTTACATTTGTAAAATACTTTATAGAGATCCATAGAAGTATACATAATAATTACAATTATAAATAATTTAAAATGAACTAGTGAATAAGATATATTAGATAAAAAAAATCAATTACTTGACATGTAAACATACCTTAAAAAATAAAATATTAATAAGTTACTATATAGGACATGTTCGGTTTACTATGAGGACAATTAATCCAATTCAAAATGTTGTTTAAGTAGACTTCTTAAAAGCTGTGATCATTGCACATAATCATTCACAAAGAATTGTCAAAAGACCCGCAATTCGTACAATTTTAATAAAAGAAAATTGAAAACGTTTCAAACATATGAATAATTGAAACTAGAAATACCGTATATACAGTAAGTATGTATTAACATACACATAGTAAAAGTTGGATTTGCAAATAATTAAAAATACAGGGTACATAAATGACGAGTGACAGATGTTTGCTGTTTCTAGTAAAATATTCAACATGACAACCCATCTTCTAGTATGTACCACATGCACTAAACTATATTTCTCATTCATTTCACTCTCAAACTAAAAAAAAACGGAAATTTTTCCGCTACAGAAAAATACAGTTGAAAAGGCTCAAAGTAAAGAACGTTCAGATGCAAGTGCATCGCATTTGTAACGTATCGAGAAGGGACTACGTGTGGGCGCGTACGACAGACAAACAACGAAGGTGTGCCCATACTTTTTATCGAACGCAGGTGACAGTGGCGTGGGTAAACACGCGATAAAGTGAGCTGAGGAGGAATAAGATGGTAGAAAGTTGGCAGGGGGGAGAAGGAGGTCGATCGATAAGCTGACGCTCGGCTACCGATAACGCCGATTTTCGAAGTCGATAAAAGTCGAGGTACTGGAGCGATCCACTGCATTTCCCAGCTGAAGAGCTTCCAAGATGCGCACGATCCTCTGTGTCTTCGTCGTCGGTCTCTGCGTCCTTGCGACGCGTAAGTATTTCTTGTTTTTCCAACTTATGGTTCTAATGTAACGTTACAAATACATGTATGTCTTTTTTTAAAAGAAACATTTAAAGTAAAAACTAAATGTTTCTTATTTTTCTACAATTTATAAGCTCTGAATGATGAAAATTAAAAAAAAAGTATATTTAAAAATGCCATAAAAAAGAATAATATATTTGTCCAAAGATTGTTTTTGAAACTTTAATTTATAGATTATAACGATTATTTATTTTTTATGTATATATTATCATTATACAGCGTATGTCCTTATAAATAAATTATATACATTGAATAATTGATTATAAAAATAGACGAATCCTGCCAAAAGTTATCGTATTTAAAATCGATTCATATTGTCGATTAAATATTAATCAACACTCCATAAACGAATTGCATCCAACATTCCTTCGAATTCCCACAAAACTAAACAAAATTATTTTCCGAATTTCAGAGGCCAAACCCAAAGACTGCTCGATCAACCTTAAGAAGGATCTGAAACCCGGCCACCCGCTTTTGCTGAAGGCCAACGTCACCGAGTTCCTGTACCCCGACGGCCAGAAACTCGTCGTCCCCGTGGGCACAGTTGGTTTGCGTGTTGCCTGCCCCTCAGGCGTCATCCTCCTTAAGAGTAAGGAGACGAATTACAGCTTCGTTGGACTCGAGTGCGTCAGCAAGGACAAGTTCAAGTTCGCTCTTCCTGAGGATGATTCCACGTCGTTCTCGGTGAATCTAGCTGTAAATACAAAAAAAATCAGAGCCCCATTGTTATAATTTTTTTATTGAGATTTTACTGTTTTTAAAGAAGAAACGCGGAAAAGTTTTATGAAATTTTAGTGAAAAACGATGAGCAATAAAAGTAATAGATATTATTCTAGCATATTTCGTTCCATTCTTTTCATTTCGTCGCGTTTTCTCCCTATTTTCTTAAAATGACGAGGAAATTGGAGAGTAATAATAATAAAATTGTTACAATAATCGGGGGAAATAGTTTCCACTGACATAACATAAAATAAAATGAAATAACCACATAATCAGTAAAATCACCTGCACTTGATTTTGCTATAGATTTGTCAAAATGAAATAAATTATACATTAAAATGATTTCAAATAGCTCAAAATATGCACGTGTAATTCATTTATATTTGAAAACGTGGATGATTGGTAATGTGATACAATAATTGAAATTTTTTCAATTTTACACTCAAAGGGAGTTAATAACATTAAAGAGCTTAATACTGGTTAAAACAATTCGATATCTAATTAATTAGAGCGGCGATTGACACGTGGAAACATTTAAACTTATTTATACTGCCGGAAATGCAATACAAATCAACATTGTTTTGATTACGAAAAAGCAATATACTTCAATCTTAATGAAATTTTTTAACTAAATGAAAATAATTGTCTTTTCTAGCTTTACAAATCGTTTCATAAAACAATTAACAAATGATTTATCTTAAAAGCACCATTAGGTTAAAAATGTTTTTTTTTTTAAACACATTTTATGTTACACTTTCATTTTCCAACATTTATACTTTTATTTTCTTTTTTTGATATTTCTCTGAAATTTTTACTCGATATGAATCTTAAAAAGAGTAAAATTTTTGACAATATTTAAAAAAAAAAAGTAGCTTTCGCCATTTTCACCTACCAGCAGCTACCTATCGAATATTTACAACTCACTTACAATCATTTATAAAATAACCACCACCCAATTAATTCTCTCTTTTTAACACCCGCAGATCAAAGACCTGCGCTGCAGCGTCGGTGTACAATCGGTTGCCCAGGCCCTGGAGCCTAGTAAAACTGGCCTCCTGCGGTCTACCATCGGTCTGCCCCTTGTCGGCGCTAACCTTACTGACTTCATACCCTCGATCGAGGAGCTCGTCAATGGTAATACACGCGGTCAACTGGTGAGATGGGCACGAGCACGCATTGCACCCACGATCCTTGGCCGTGAGAAGCCCAAAGTCGTGCCTGCTTACAGGAAAGGCGTGTTCTTCCAAGACGTACCCATGGAGGATGTCTACGTTAAAGCCAACCAGAAGCAAAGTCTCGTTGAGATTTTCAATAATACGGAGCTCGCCGAGAAATATATGCCGGAGGCTGGTGAGTTTTAAAAAATAAATTATTCCATATACTATATCCTAGAGTTATAACGATAAAAAGTTTGATCCTCAACGATTGCAAAAAAAGAAAAAAAATATTCCAATTACTATTGATGTGATATGAATTATTAATAGCTGATTAGCAGATATAAAAGGCTACTAGAGGTCAAGTGTAAAAGTTTTCTTACACTTCACTACTTATAGATAAAGATACTTGTTTCTGTAAAAACTGCAAATGCTATGATAACAAAATGTCCACATCCGATTAGTTCGTGCCTCTTCTATTACATATGGACTTTCAATTCTGCCGACTTTATCTTATCACTCTAAGTAATATTTATCATCGTCTCACACTTATTAGTTTTTTTTTTTTTATTTTCGTTTAATTTTCTAATAAATAAAATCTGATTTAAAAAAATAATATTTTCTAATAAAATATCGTGGATGCGTTGTTCTTGAAAATCATATCCAACTTCTTCTCATCACAATTGCAAAGCACTTATAATTAATTCTTGATTTACAAAAATAAACGCAAACAAAGTTTTAAAAAAAAAAACGTCGATATCTAAACGAGAACCACCAATTTAACGTATCTCTCTATACACCCACTAGGCGACCATTACTTCACGCAAGCTAAACTGATCTCGGACTTGGACCTTTTCTACGTGGCTCAGCAGGACGCTGCTTACGTATACGACAACATCGTACCAGTCTGGGAATCAGTGAACACAAACGGTAACTGGAAGCTCGTCGAGGACGTAGTCCGCACTTACGCAAGCCAAAGTGAGGCAGGTCTCAACGTCTGGTCAGGTGGTTACCAACAGCTTTACCTCGACGACGCCGCTGTCGACGAAATCAAATTCATCGCTCTTACCCATGGAATCGAGCCACCGCAGTACCTCTTCAAGTACGTACACGATGCTAAGGCAAACCGAGGCCTTGTTTTCGTTACCTTGAACAATCCCCATGCAACTCGTCTCGGTGCGCGTGATCTGCTCTGTGACCGTTACAGTAACTGCGATCTCATGTACCCACAGTTCGTGAACGCTAGCCGCGGTTTGACCTATTGCTGTCGCCTTGACGACTTCAGGTACCACGCGGGTTTCGTCGGTTTGCCTACCTTCAAAGGCGCCGAACCGCTGTTCTAAGAAAAGAACGTTAGATTTAGTTGATTATTGTTTTGTATGTATTGTGTATACTTGTAAATAAAGATTTTTGCGAATTTCTGTTTATGTATAATGTGGTTGATTAGTGTTTTTATTGAAATGTGGGTTTTCTTGTAAATATCTGATTCTGATTGTCGTGGCAAGTTACGATGGTTACGATGAAAATAAGGTGAAATTGCTCTCAGCATGGAATCAGAATACTTATTCGTTATATATATATATATATATATATATATATATATATATAATTGTTGCATAATAGCAAAGATGTTAATTTAGGTATTTTCATTTTATTGGATCGAGAAATTAAAGTAGAATTTGTTTTATTAATAACTTATTTATATTTTAAATAAAGTGTATAACCAAGTGAAAAAATGTTATACACGCTATATAGAAGCAATGCTAATAAATACATTTTATGTAATTTATCACACGTAAGAAGAAAATATTAGGTAATTCTTATCGATGACGGACACAGGAAAGATTATAACGTCTTATCCTCATAGAAAATGATTTCATCGCTTATGTAAACACTTCAAGTTATCAACGCGACAACAACCAGGTCTTAAGATTATAATCTATAATTAAAACCTCCAAAGGCAAATACTGATTACAATTGCACCATGTTTACATGGCTAATAAAAAAGCAACTCGAATAAAATGTCAACTAATATATTAACCTGATATTGAAGCTGCTTATTATGTTGACACGACAAACTCAAAATTATTGATTCATGTGTAATAATAGTATGGTGAGTGAAGGATGTAGGGTAAATGGGATAAAAATGGAATAAAAATAGGAGGAGACTTTCTTGAACATTATATGTTTAAAAATAGAAAAATAAAATATAATAATATTGATGAAATTGAACATTTAATTAGTCTTTTCGAATAGCTAAATTATACTGTTAAAATTATCAATTTGAAATTCACTTTGGATTTACATTTTACATTTCTAAATTTTCAAGTAGCTCTACAACGAAAAGAAGACGGTTTATTAGATCTTTCACTCTTAAAAGTCCTTCTCATTTTAATTTAAATTGAAAAGCATATAGTACCCCTCTTTCAGATTGCCCGATAACAGCGTCATTTACTTGTTTCATTCTAGCAAGCTTAAATTTAACGAGAACCTTCAAAAGACTATTTTAAAATAATACTATACATTTTAACTTCCTTCTAAAAAAAAAAATTATCACCCTGAAAAAAGGAAGAATATTTTAAACTTCGCTAAACTCGTACCGAATTCAATCAAATTAAACAATTCGAAACTATACAAAATAGTATAAGACTGCTTCTCACATTAATACATCGTAGCTAGAACGGCGGAAGCTTCGCGAACTTTACGAGCAATTCATTACCCCGAAGCCCTTTCTTAATCCACGACACCGTTCAATTTTCTCTCCGACTGTATTACTCTCTCCTCCTCCTCTTCTTCTACGGCGAAAAAGCGCATCGGCGAACAATAGAATCAATTAACGCGAAGACAAACGGTCGAACGCGAACGCGCGCAAAAAGAGAAAAACGAGCGAAAAGCTAGAAGAGAAGCGAATGAAGTTACGTACGTGGATATATATACGCACATGGGGCGTCGAGCTTTTAATTAAAAATGAATTTCGCGAGGCGGGAAAATCCATCGACAGCTGCAGCAGCAGCTCTCGGTACCGAGAGGGACTTTTATTTTTTGTATTCACGCACGTATAGTAGGAGGGAAAAATGTGGATTCCGTCGATAGGTAGGATGATGGAATGGCGGGTTTAAGTGCCTATGGTATAAAGGAATGAAATTGTTATCTTTGAAAAATGTATTGAATTCTAAAGCGAATGAAATGAACGTGGCTGTCTTTTTTTTTCTTATTCATTTTTTTCAATCGAAATGAAATTATAAAGGACTTTGGAAAAATAATAATCTTTCGTATATATTTTTGTTCACACGGTCGTTGTAAGTAGAAAAATTCAGTGTTTGATCAGACGCAGCGGATAATTCTAGCTTCTATGAAAACAATAGTACTACAATCTTTGCACATATTTAATCCTGAATACACCGCACTCAAAGTACCTTTTTACATTATAATATACTACAAAATGTTCAAAAAAAAGCAAACAAGCACCAACTACTCGTAAACCTAGACTATAGTACTACAAACCAGAATCTCTCCGTGTCATCATCCCAAGCCACAATGACTTCACTCCGACTTTCTTTCACTTGGTAAAAAGAAACTGGCGACGACATACATACACACATACACATACACGTTCCATACAAGTAGAGGAAAAAATGGTGCCACGTGTTGCGCGACACGCTTGGCGATAACGCCAAGGCTCTTTCTCGACTCGATTTAACCCTTTCAAGGCCCGCGACATGCGAGCGCATATATGTATGTATATATATATATGTGTATGCGCACCTCGGTTCTATTTTAACCGGTGAACTCGAGTAGTCCCTTTGCGATAAGCGCTTTGTATATTTGCAGCGGATTTTTTTGCTGGCTACGTGTATATTTATGGGTCTACCTTGTCTGAAACATGGCTTGATGCTTTTCAATTCCAGTGCGAAAGCGTAAAAGCTGAAGAATGTGTATACATGCGTGTGTGTGTGTGTGTGTGTGTGTAGTTCTTTGTGAGGTGGGTAAACAAACAGATATATGGTTTTTTCGGATTTAGGAAAATACGAAAAGCTGTATAAAAACAATGATAGATATTAAATGTTGAATATGGGATGTGACGGTAAATAACGAAAACAACGATTGAATGGAGAATGTTCTGGATGACTTTCGAGCTTGTTTTGTGCCTGAATAGATCTGTTGGTTTTTAATTATAGACTGAAATTGGTAATAACGTTACGTAAGTATACTTCGATTCCATTTCCAATCTATCAAATAGGTATAAATAATATTGAGAAACGCTTTTCAGCGTAACGTACTTGTACCAAGAGACAATAATTTGACGAACCATTTTTCTCATTATCTATACAATTATTCTCACCGAATTTTTGACGAAGGATAAACAATAAGTTTTTCAATTTCATAAAGTCGATTACAAAATCACGAGTTATAACAAACTTTTCAGGAAGAGCACAATAATAACGTAGCAGCAGGAAAAAATAATCAACTTACATCGAGAATTTGCAACCCTTGTAGCTTGTACGACAAAGAGCACTCGCGAAATAAATCTTGAAAAGTGTCTACCTCCAACTTTTCCTCTCTCTCTCTCTCTCCCACTCTCAAGCGCGCGCATTACATCACTTGTTTGACATTTTGTACACGAGGTGTCGCACAGTACTCTGTCTGTATACACTTTACTCCGACGCTCAACGACAAACTTTCGAGGAGCGAATGTTAATAAGAAACTTTATCCTACCCTCTTACACTTCTCGTTTTGCTTAAGCAAATTTTGCTTAAAACATAAACAAATGCATTCTACGGTAGGAGAGGGGGAGCTCTTGATGCATTTTAAGAGCTTTCGTTTAATTACGTAGCGAGTAACTCGCGCCATCGTGCGCACGTGTATATATATGTGGGTGTTTTATGTAACGAAGAAGTTTTTGTGGAACGTGGTGGTAACTTTGGTATATATATATATATATATATACACACGAAGGTAATGTTCGACATTTAATGGTTGAAATAAGAAGTGTATATTTTTAGAGGAAATATGTATTTGTTACACGTTCTGTTATCTGAATCTTGTATTGGTAAAAGATGGTTATTAAAATAAATATTACAATACAAAAAAAAATATTTGAAATAGATGAGCTTAGACTAATTTTCCCAGCTAATTTCTGTAAATATCTAACTTCGATAATGTACAATCACTTCAAAACCATTAGTTTGTTATTTTATCGTGTACGAAAACAAACGTAAACATCAACAAGTCTATTTCCACGTAACACTTAACCATTCGTCCTCACTATTTCTGATACAACGTTACAAATTTTCAAATTTCATCTTTATTTTTCAATAAATTAATCTAAAATTTTGTCTGTGATTAGATACTATATTTGTTTTTATGCATCTGCTCATAGAACTGAAGAAACGTCAGTAATAAAAAACATTTCATTAAAAACATTAGAACCAACACAGCTAAAATCATTGTCAGCACACCTAATGATTCCCTGATATAATAACACAACAAAAAGTAGCTCCCCCTTTCTCTTCACCATTTTTCCAACCAACAAAATATCGAACCTTTCCTACTCTTCTCTTTACAAAAAAACCCACCTCTCCTTTCTCGCCTGGCACGAAAAGGAGGCCAAAGAGAGAGAGAGAACGAAAGAACCACGGCGCCGGCATTTCCATTTCAATTTGGCGGGAGCCCCGGGGAGTCGAAAGAGCTCGCTCGCGAACTCCGGAAATCCTTCGGCGCGAATTGAAAAGTACGCCTTTGAAGTCACCCGGTTCTCCCTCGTTCTCCAGTCCCTTTGTCTTCGACGCGCTCAAGCTTTGTATTTGTTTTTTTTTACGCATGCCAAAGAGAGAGAGAGAGGATTGTCTCGTTAACGAGTAGGCTGAAAAAGAATTTATAAAATTTCTCGTTTTCACAGAAGACAATGCAGTTTTATAAGTTACATCTATACTACTGTATCCACAACATCTCACCTATCAATCACCACGTGATTATATACCCGCATTTTATCGAATTTATCTACCCTCGAAAAGGAAAACTCTTACCTACCTCCACCCTCACTCCCCTTTTGTGTACCAAAATCGATTGGCCGCCATACACACGTGTATTTCTCTTTCCACAGTGACGTCACCAGCTACTGTTCCTTCAACTTCCGGCTTCCCGGGCCGCATGTAATTTATGTGACGTGTGCGAAAGCTTTTTCCCTCTCGTTCTCTTTCTCACACACACATATAAGGCTCGATCATTTTTTCGCACGCACGTTAGCTCTGCTACGTCGTTTCCTCTTTCGCCCCCGGCGACGATGACGCGAGCGCGTATATATATTGCGCGCGTGGAACGGAAAAAGAACAACGCGTGGTGCTTTTTGAGTAGCGAGCTCTGAAAAATGTTTTGAGATATATTTTTCATCGTGGGATTAGTGTAGTAGCGGGAGCTTTTGTATGAATGGAAAACTCCGGACAAGGATGATGTAGATTACGATATTAACACGGTTGAGGGGAGGATTATTTCTTTTGTGTATATAGTTGTAGAGGTAGACTTATATGTTACATGTTGTAATCACGTATAAACTTTTTTTTGCGTATTTTTTTATGACAAATCTCTGTTGTAGATTTTATTTGTGAGCTAAATGTATATTGAAAATGTGTCCTTTGTTAAAGTGTTCGCTTTTAATATATTATATTGGATTTTATAATATACGTGAGTATTATCTGATCTAGAAAATTGTTTTGTCTACTATTGAAAAACAATTATGAGTTAGCTAAAGTCAATTAATTCTATTTCTTCTTCAATTTAACTATGGTTTTGTTTTAATCTAAAATTCATTTTAGTCGAAGCAGTTGATGCAAATATATAAATTTAAGACTACACAAACTAACAAATGCTTGGACACCAAGTCAACACCACCATCCTTACCTAACTATTAAAAATTGAATAACCAACATTCTAACACCAAAACTTCCTCTTCAAAGACAACAATGCAATCATCCCTTTTAAAGAAAACATAAGCCACACCACTTCACTAAACCCATTACACAATCCGCGTGGAAAAATAAAATTCAATTAGCTTACACGTGGAAACCGGGCATCTATACACAAACGATAAACTTTTACATCCCGTCGACATCAAATATTAATCCGAACGAACTACGTGGATCTGAGTATTCGTACGATAGGAAGGAGGATGTGCAGCACGTGCGCGCGTAAATCCGTGATGCTCGATGGCTGGTTAATCAGTGAGCCACGTTCGAACATGCGCGTGCGCGTGCACCCACCCAACACTCACGCACACAGATATACATCGATCGTCGTCGAGTTTGAGGGCTAATCGAATAATCGTCGATCGTCGAACAACCGTTAGTATATATATAGTTCTCTATTTCTTCTTTCCCCTTTTCGACTTTAGGGGTTGAGAGGAGTAAAAGCACGTGCGGCGGTGAAATTCGATCTTTAGTTTAGGTGCGGGAAGTTGGTTCATTTGTAAAGTGCGCAAGTTGAGGTTTTAGGGTTACGGTAGATGTTTAGTTTTCGAATTAGAGTCCCTCCAAGAAGTAATTAATCTTAATTATTTCTTATAGATATACACGATATGGTAGTTGAAATTTAATTAATGTGTACAAAACATAAATTTTGTTCTATAAAACATATAATGTACAATAAAATACGATTCTCTTGACTCACTTCAATGCAATTATTGTCTTATATACTTGGAAATTTCAGATCACCGCGTATTGAAGAATTTCAGGAATACCATTGCGACACGAGGATTGAACAACTAATGCATAACAAATTCTATTGAAAGCCACAAACCATTATAACACCGATAACGGTTAATACCATAAACCTCATTAAACGCGTTCCTTGAACTACGACAATGACGATTCAACGCGACTGTACAGGTGTCGGGAGGAGGGAAGGAAGGTTTAACAGCACCTTGCGTGGAACAGACATATAATACGTTCCGCGTCGCTGATTCGTGAGAGAAGGAGAGACAGAGATAGCACAATTGTTTTAACGCAACTGCGGAGAATGTATTCCCCCGTGATTTCCGCCTCGTTCGAATGCCGCCATTGTGAGAGGAGAAAAGCTACGACTACGCAAATTGCGGTAGTGTTTTGGGTATAGTTTTGTACGGGATTCACGGTGTAGGAAATTCCTGGTTAAGATGATTGAGGTTGAGATGAGATGTATACATTCTGGTGATGACATGAGGCGAGGGAAATGCTTAAATTATAGCAATGGTCTAGATTCTGCAATCGGTAGAAATTAAATAAAAGATTGTAGATAAAGAATTTTTACGCAGAAGAATATTAATAGTTACGTATAATAATAACAACAAAATTTTAACCATACAATTAACAATTTCTACGCTTTTGTTATAAAAATAAAAAATAAAACGCACGATACTTGAAAAATACAAGAAATCTAATTCCGCTATTATACTGCCACTCATAGAAAGCCGACAATCATCTCGTGGAATCAGCAAAATTCGCTTACTCGACGACAAGCTATTCGCGCGAATCAGACACCCCATCGTCCAAATCCAATAGCTACTCACAGACACATACATACATATATAGACACAAAGGCTTGAGCACTTGCGCGTATCGATCGTACCAAAAAGACCCGTTCGCCTCTCGTAAGTGGACCGAGAAGCGATATTCGCCAGCAATTGTACGAACGAGAGAGAGAGAGAGAGAGAGAGGAAATCGACGAGTCAAAGGTCGCCTTTGCTCGTTCGGCGTATACTTTCGAGTGCATCTTGATCTCTTTCGCGCGAAACGACAGAACACGAGTAAACGCGTGTGTGTGTGTGTGTGTGTGTGTGTGTGTGTGTGTGTGTGTGTGTGTGTGTGTGAGCCAAGTGTATATTCTTACGTATGTGTGTGTGTAGAGAGAGAGAGTGAGAGAATAGATTGAATTGGGAGGATGTGACGTGGGGAGACGGGAATTTTCTAGGAAGAGGAGAAAAAGATGATTTGAATCTGGGAAAATTGGCGAATTCGAGGGTGAAGGTGACGTGATTTATGAAGAGGGTTGTTATTAGTATATGAGGAAGACCGAAGGGATTAGAGATAGCAATTTTCCAGTGTATATTGTTGTGGCTGTTTTGTGTATTTATCTTTAGATGCAAATGAATAAAGATAATCTTACGTATATTTTTAATAAGCTATGTAAATGTGATTCGTTCTATTATTCAAACATGGCTTATTTAGCGTTTGTTAATTTTGTACAAATGGTCATTCCGAATCATTCTTATCGCTTGTCATCTGAGCAGAATGGAAATGAAAAAAAAATGAAGCTTATGTTTTTTATTCAAGTTTTTTTCTAAGAAGCAGCAAAATTTATCATAATTAAGGTAGTACTATGACGTGATGCATCGCGTCTATGAGGAAGCATCAATATTCTCTTTTATCAAATGACTAGCAAATTTTTATTTGTAATAGTATAATATCATTTATTATATATATGGACATATTATCCTTTTACGCATAATGGCTGTACCAATGTATACATCATTTAATTCCCACACCCCGAATAATAACACAGGCCCACAAAAAAAAGTATATTGCTCTGGGGTTAAGATAACATTATTCCTACGTATTTTGACCATCTGAACACGAATCGACAATAAAAATTTGGGGTCGCTCAGCGAATTTCGAAGATAACGTTAACAAATCGTAAAAAACCACGATTTTTAGTAGTGAAGGCTTAAAA
>JAYJLV010043868.1:0-22184 GCA_036873485.1 Torymus texanus
ATATATATATAAGTTTACAATATTGGGTAATCATCAATAAGAAAAGAAAAGTTAATGCCGAAAAATAATTTAATGAATTGAGAACATAATATTCTAAATTTTAAGTTACTACACATATGCATACATATATATATATATATATACACACACACACACACGCCACGTTGCTGTCTCTGTAGCAATTGGAGGAAAGATCCCGAGCAGTACAGGTCATGTCTACAACCCTTGGTGCAGCGGTGTCAGGAGGGTAGCAGGGGTCCAGGGTTATGATCGCGGTTCATAGAGAAATACCCTTAAAATAATAATAATAAAAGAAAAAAGAAAAATGTTTAATTTTAACTCGTAGACGGTTAAAATTAAACGGTCACACTACTGTCAGTATTTTTTATATCAAACTCAACAGTATTGTTAAGCGCGTTTGAATCATTGCCACTGACGATACGCAACATGCATTAGAGCTACTCGTGATATTCCGGATATTATTTGTCGTTTCTTTCAATACGCCATTTTCCTCGAGAAGCAGCTTGCATTTGCTATTTACTTCTTGAATTAGATTATTTTGATCAGCAATTTTTATCTCAAGGGCTGAGATTCTCGTGGCCAATTCTCCACTGCCCGTTAAGTTTGATTCTGTTAACGGAGCAGAGACACTGGACAATGTAGAGCCCCGAGATTCATGCAATTTCAAATTTTTAAGCTGATACGCTTAAACAGAAGCTCCAAGATGCTAACCGGAATCATCACATTTGTTACCCCTGTGAGATTAGCTAAACACTCTGCATACTCCTCTGAAGTCTTCAGCGTTTTGAAAGATGTGGAAAACTTCCCCGTCAGGTCCATCTGCGGTGAAGGTGACTTTGATGAAGCTATCTGACCGGCAGAAGATCCATCTCTCTCGCTTGCTTGCCTCTGGTTATTAACCACTTGATCTCCTGATACGGATGCAGCATCCCCCAGTAAAGAGGTAGCTGAAATAGAGACAGAAGCGGGAAGAGAGGCAGAAGCAGAAGAGGAGAGAGTTATGCTTTGATGCGAGGAGTTTCCTGAAGGAGTAGACGTGCTGTTAGTCATGTTTATATTGCCTAATGTGTCGCGCCGCACGTGAGAAAGCAAAGTTTGCGAGCTTCTCACTGTGCTTTAAGTAGGAGCGGATGGTGGTTTTTGAGTGCCACTGGCTGCTGTATAATATGCTGGATCTGCTGCCTTGCATTACGACATACGTCGCACGGACTGCTCAGCTTTTTCTCCGCACATTTAGAGTGGCAGGGTTTTTGTATATGTTGGGCATATATTAAGCGATCGTGATGTGATAGATTTACCGCACACTATATAGTTGATATTTAAGGCCATATCAGTATTTGTTAACATTGTAACAGCTTAAGTGTTTACATCTGTCACGAGTCAGAATAGGTAGTGCTCTGACGAATTTGTTTTGAAAATTACTACCTGCGTTTGAATACGTTTCCAACTGTCAGCAAGAAAATGCACAAGAACGCGCAAAGAAGGTGCAAAGCATCAGCTGAGGCAGTGGGATAAAACATGGGAAAAATCCCTCGTGATTGACTCGATAACCCGCTCCTCCGATCGGCAAGTCGCAGTAGCAGTGTATTACTAGTGTCAGCATCAGTCATCCTCAATTTGAAAGGCTTCGGTTCGTAACTTCAACTCTTCTAGTTGATACCTCATGAAGTCAGCCTATCCAAGTTCTGGTACGGCTCCTTTGCATCCTTGAATCTACGAGTATGGCCCAAAATAAAAGAAAAAAGAGAACCTGTGCCAACACACGTCTGCACGCTACAACGTCACAACAACAATCGCGGGTGAATAAGCTAAACACCGCCATGAACACCTGTGTTCGCTTCATGGTAGGTAACCTCACCTGCCGCTCACACGTCACCCCATCAAAGCTCGACCTGGGCTGGCTCTCCGCGAGCAGTCGGCGTGAATACTTTATCTGCCTCCAGGCCTTTTCGGTGGTAGCGAACGAGCGGCCGAGCTACCTTCTCGACCGCTTCATGTGCCGGCAACAAATCGACATAAATGTGCGGCGCTCTGAGCCCAATTCGCTACAAGCATTCGTTCTGCCTCCGCGGCTTACCGAGACCTTCGAACACTCGTTTGCCCAGGAAGTCATGGATCTCCTAACCTCTCTGAATGTTACGGATTTCTCCACGAGCAACGCCATGGCTTTCAGACAGAACCTGCACCAAGAACTCTTTCGCCGTGACCTTGCGGGCTGCTCCGAAGCGTTGTACCCCGCGATCAACGTGCTTGCCTGTAAGGTCCTTTGCGCCCGCGCCTAGTCCTGCGCCGTTAACACTGTGCCCTTTTTAAGTGACAGTGCACGCCCACCTGCACCGTCTTCTCATCTACGAGTGCTTTCGCGTATTCACGTATTTACCGTTTCATATTAATGTCTCGTGTTTCGTTACTATCACGATTATGTTCTTTGTTATTTTACGTTCATAGTTTATTGTATATAAAATTCTCTGTTAACTGTGCTTATTGTTAATTTTATGTTCACCGCTAATCATGCTGTTATAATTATAAGCTGTTCACACCACTTGTACCACGCCTAGTGCCAGGCAGGGTCCTACCCCAAGGTAGCAATCTGTTTTAATCTAATCTAATCTAATCTCTTTCTCTCCTCTCTCTTTATTATTTTGTCGTCAATGGTATATGTCGATGACTGCATCGCTGCGTTGTCGAATCGTCGAAATGACCAAAACCAGCCATCTCAATGTATATAAATAATGTATATACGCACGAGCTACGGCTAAAGCAGGCGCTGCAAGGCTTGGCTCGACAAGGACATCGCCCCTCGATGCTGTCACACTGAAATAAAACTATTTGGCGAACAAGGGAAGAGTCAGTCTTCTGAATCATTGACCCTCAGAAAACTCAAGTTCAGACATTTTAAGCTTTATTTTATGACGAGGGAATAGCCGACGACGGCCATTTACTCGCTTGCCCTCGCCTTGCTTGCTGCCGTAGCCAAAGCCCGTGTCTGTACACAAATAAAGGGGCGAGGAATCGTCAGGAGAGAGGGGCGCAACGACGCCGCGAGAGTCGCGGGAGAGCGCGAGAGCGCGCGATGGAGACTAATAATATTAGTCTCTGGCCAGCCCTTAGCCAGCATGCACACTGATCCGCATCGTCTCGCGCTACGACACACACAAGCGTCCGACAACGACGAGAGCACGAGAGCGACCTCGCCAACAGCATCGTCCGCACGAGGCCACAACAGCCGCCCTGCGGCTATCTCCATCGCACACCGCCAGCAGCTGTATCCTCTGCCGCCTCAACATCAGCCGCCGTAGCCACCATCAACGGCCAGCTCTGCGAGAGAGAGAGAGAGACACACACACGCCACCGCCCGCTCGGGGGACACCCCGACGCACGCCAACGACCACCGGCATCGGCAGCAGCGAGCAGCTCTTCTCCAGCATGAGGCAAGTACTATCCGGGCCACCGGGCCACCCGCGTGCCGCGAGAGCGTCGAAGATAGAGAGTAGGTGCGCTTGCCCGTAGAGGCCCGCCGATCCATCGGCTGGCGCACGGTGCGCGCACCTTATAGAGAGCGGAGCTTACGGGCTCCGGTAGCGAGGCCGCGGGAAACAGTGTCGGGTTAAATTTGTACATTAGCGTGAATAAAGTGGAAGTGATTAGAAGTGTCGGCTTGTAATTCGTGCGCCCTTCTCCCACATTCCCTCAGCGCCGAAGTCGGCATCCCACCGACTTCGCGGCGAACGGAGCTTCAGCATCCGGATCCGGCTTAACAAATAAATTGTATACGTTGCACGGGGACGTGTGAAGTACAACGTTACAATTTTTAAACGAAATGTGAAAAAAACCTAGTATTTAATCTGCAATCATTTCGTTTTAGAAAGATGTTATTTCATAAATGTTATTTTGAGGATAAAACAAGAGGAAGTAAGCTGTTATTCGTTTTTTAAAGAATTAAAAATATAAATTTCTTACAAATTTATGGAAGTTTGTGTTTAGAAGCTGGTACTTTTATATTGTGAAAATATTTAAATAAAGAAGTATGTAATCATGAAGATATAAGTATTTACTACTAGATTCAGGAGAATATTCTAGATTTGATTATTAATTATAAGAGTACGAGCTTAGCAACACTTATAACTAATTGTAATACGGCGCGCAACGACAAGTAAGCGCGCGACACGTACACACATGTATACGCCTCTGCACCCGGACGCATTGTATGATCAGTGCGCGAGCAGCAGCGGTTGACTCGCGTCTCTCTCTCCATCGCCGAACTTCGAAGCGTAAGCACCGCGTACTGCGAGCATGAGAGGCTCGCGAGACTTTGTTAAACTTCTACTTAGTTAACTTAATTAATTTATCATTTCCATTAAGTCTCTATTGCTTACCACCTCCACGCCGTTATTCAACAGTTTGTTTATGAATTTTGGGGATTTAATAGTGCATTTTCATGGTTCAACTTTAAATTAAATTTAGAAACAATCAATATTTTTATATCCGTAAAAGCAAATAAAATCTCGTCTTCTCTAGTTATATTTTTTTTAATTTTGACTTATCTAAATCGTTAAAAAGAGATTTTTTTAAAAGTTTTTTTTTTCAAAATCTATCTAGAATCGTCTAGATCTTCAATTTCCTAATATTGCCACTTCTTTATATTTTTATTTTTAATGACATTTCACATAAACGTATCCCAAAAACTCTGATTAGTGAAATCAGAGAAGCGGTGGAGTCAAATCAATGATCTGGAGACCTGACCCTTTCCTAGTAAGAAACTTAAAAGCTAAACATTTGAAAAACTTTGAAATTCAGAATTCTGGGGAAATTTAGAATAGTGTACAATCATTGCACTCGTAGTAAAATTCCTTTAATAGAAAAATAATATACTTTTACAGCTAACTGATGGATGATATGCACATGCCTTTCGATTTGAGATAGATTTGGTCTTATAATATAAGTTGTTAGAAGGAATAGTGATTATCATGAATTGTTTTATTTCAATATTACAGCTATTGTTGACGTAGGTTCAGCTTCATTTAAATACGATATGCGTAGATTAACAGAAATACTTGCATTTCCAAAAGCTTGGTACCGACGTAGCATTGTCCGACGTTTATTTTTGGGAGATCTTAGTTCAGGAATGGCTTATTCCGATGGTGACAATATCTCTCGCAATGAAGAGGAGTCAGTTATGGGAAGTTCCTTAATAAAACACCATGATCGTTATACCGGTGATACTCTAGCCAAAACTATACCTGAGCGAAGTCCTACTTTGAATCGAGATAAGTTGAAACTGAGCTTTGAGAGTGACGTTCCAAAGCAAATACGACTTAAAGGTACGTTATAATTTTATTAAGGATAAAATCGTTTGTGACTCTATTTATTATAGAATTGATATAAATACGTGAGCTTCCATGAACTCAGTTGTGATTGAATTTTAAAACAAGGATAAAATAGAAAAGATTTTAAAATTTATTCGAAAAAATTATTAATCTTAAGAACATAGTGTGCTTTGCCTCGAATCGACTGCTGGGCTACTCAGTGTGAATATCAGTGTCTAGGATAGAATTGACTACATTGTCACTGACGAACCCAGCAGTTGATTCAGGGCAACACGCACGATTTTCTTAATATGAATAATTTTTTCGAATAAATTCAATAGCAAAGTGGTTTGTGGTTGCTTGCATAATGAAAAGTGGAATAGGACTAACGTAGTTTATAATTTCTTTTGTAAATCTTGCCCAGCGTCATATGTAGGAGAAACCAAGCGTTCATTAAAAATTAGAATTAATGAATATCGAAAAAGCAAGAATCCAGAATCAGTAGTCCCACAGCATATAAATAAGTACTTCCATGATTTTGATTGGGATAACATAAAAATTTTTGATTACGAATCCAACTGCAAAAAACGTACGTTATCAGAAATGGGCCATATAAAATTTAATAGGAATAATATAAACAAAAAAGAAGACGTTAAATTTTTAAATGCTTCCTATCCTTTATTGAGACTTTAAAATTGAATGTATGTGTCGCTTGGTTTCTTGACATGTATTGGTTTGTTTTGTATTGTAAACGTGTATGCACCAATACTCTGTTACTGTACACTATACACGGCGTTTAAAAAATTCCGGTAAGGATGAATAATTTGTAAAGCAGATATCGCACTGAAAAATGAAAAATAAATCTGACCTTTAAAATATCTTCAAGATCATGGTCAAGAGCACAGCCAAGATTACCACCAAATAGCCAGGGATATTTCCTACAATTTTTGTCATGGCCATTTTTCAGTGCGACGCTTACTCTACGATTATTCAACCGGTCCGGGATTTTTTGAACACCCTGTATATATGTACTGCTGAATGTTTTGTAACTGGAGTGTTAGTTTAAATAATTTATTTAATTTTTATTGTTCAATATACGTTATTCTTTATAACATTGTGTGTATATAAAATAAATTGTTTTATAAATGCAGATATTGGAAAGGGTTGGAGTCTTACTGCTGATAAACAATTGGATATAAAATTGAGAGAATCTGCATGGGAAACATTAGTGCTTTTTGCAATCAATTTTACCCGTCTAAATGTTCATATGAATATGGGAAATGTTATGGGCAACGTTTCTTGGATGACCAAAGATTTTCGATCAGATGGTAGATTGTCCATTGGTAGTAGTGGCTATAAAAATTTATACATAGGTATTGGCTTAGGTGGTTCAAGCTTAGATGCTAAAGGTGGCATTGTTGGTGGTATTATTGAGCTTAGTAAAATTGACACTTATAGTAAGTAAAACCATATATAACTTGATATATGAAGTAGCGCATAGTTCTTATGCCCATTTTGTCTTTTCCAGTACATATTAGGGAAGAACCAGGCACAGAACCTGATCATACTCTTGGATTAAAATTGTTTGCATTAGAACTGAGACTTGATTACATGGGTACAAGTGTTTTGATGTCCCGAGTTTCGTCCTTAGATGTGATTTTACGAGATGAATGGAAAATTAATCGTATCAGTAGTGGAGATGCATTTATACCTACAAGAAGGTAAACGTTTGGCATATTTTCAATTCATTTATTTGGCATATTTCATAATATTTCATAATATATTGTAATAAAATTATTTTTAGACCAGCAGTCATTTTTATGCACGGCGACCTTGGTTGGGATCAGTTGCAAATTATGATCAGTAAATCAACGACTGCAGATCTACTCAAAATGTTTTATAAGTTAGATGAATTTTTTAGTCAACAATTTAAGAGCAGTAAACGGGTTTTCAGCTCACTACAACCTAGACAACAAAGAATTAGCAATAGTAGTTTGAAGAAGAGACACCACAAAAAACGTTCTAATATCGAAGGTTCACAGATACTGTAAATCTATAAAAATTATGCATAGTACTTATAATAATTTACAATTCTTAATTCTTTTATAGTGGCATGGACATCAAATCAAACTGCATTAACGGATGCTCGTCACCATCGACATTGGCAACGTGTATTGAGTCAAGTAGCTGGATTGGAGTTGGGAAGTTTGAAATTCGCTTTGCCTGCTAATGGTACAGTCCTTGGTGGCACAATGGAACTGCATGGTTCGAACATTAGTTTAGCATGCTTTCACGGTATCAATTTTAAAAGTAAGAGCTGGGCACTTTTTTCGTTGAAAGAGCCATGTATTAGTTTTGCCACGGAAGCACAAGAAATTCCAAGTGTTGAGTGTAAGTGTTCTCTCATTCTCTTCCTGTTTAAATAACATAGACCCTAAAAAGAACGGCAACAATCAGCATGAGAAACATGTTTTCTTGTGTATTTTAAGGTGCTAACTCAAAATCTGTTGTCAATATGACAAATCTTCAGGCCCATTTATTTCAAAAACTGTAGGAGCAAACTCTGGAAATAAACCAGAAAAAGGTTTCCTGAATGAGATTATTTGAATGCTGTTGACTAATTTTGAGGATTTTAACGATAATACTGTATTAAAATAAAATCGGGTCAGAACTTTAAAATATATGAGAAAACATGTTTCTTATGCAAAAGTGCTTTTTTTGTGGGACTGTTTAATATTTATTTTGTTATAGATATTAAAATTTAATTATGGAGCTAAATTCATTTTAAATGGAACAGCCAAAGTATAACTGTGTTACCGATCGTTTTAAATTTTATGTATGCTATTCAAATAAAACTAGTATTAATTATTGATAAATTAAGTCATTTAAAAAAAAATTAAGGTTCGTAGTTCATAATTTATAAGCACAACACAATGTGTTTGATATATAAAATAGATAAGTCATAAGACTAGAGAATTCTAGTCATAAGGCCAGAGCGTATTAACAATTATTAGTTGGCTTTATGGACTTTACTTTAAAACCAAAACTTAACAGCAGTGCCACCAGCTCGCTCCATCCTTATGATTTCTTGTAGTATTTTAGGGCCTTCCGATCACCGTGACTCTATCGTAGCTTCACTCCAACACAATGTGTCAATATTTTTATTCTATTTAAATGAACATGATTACTTGATTGTATATTAGTACAGATCTGATCTACGTTCGATCAGGGAGACTACGCGTATAGATTACGATAACCAGGAGTACGCGCAGAGATTGCAACGCAAAGAGAGTGAGCACGGACGTTATGGCGTATTTATGATGGTGCTCTCTAATGGCCCTCCTATATCCTACATAATTAAAGAATAGAGAACGTTTCGTAGCGCTCTGATGAGTGGGAACGTTTCTTACCGAAATAACGAATTAGAACCGTTTTTCTTCCCGCCGATAATATGTTCATAACTAGCTATTGTCAACTGGTTCTTCTCCGATCCATAACCTTCTTACTCCTATTTATTGCCCACTGTAGCGTTTTCTTCTTCACCTGATATTCTGCGCGCCTAAGGATAGTGTCTACCTCATGGTTCCTTGCCCTTGTAGCTTATCTGCGAAATCGAGTGGCTATGCACCTTAGTTCCGCGATTTCATCATTTCCCGTTTTCTTCTTCACCTGATATTCTGCGCGCCTAAGGATAGTGTCTACCGCATGGTTCCTTGCCCTTATAGCTTGTCTGCGAAATCGAGTGGCTATGCACCTTAGTTCCGCGATTTCATCATTCCTCGAATACGTTGCCTGCCTTTGCTCCGTAGTCTCTAATCATGGTATAAATACCTCGTACGCGTGGCGTATCATGCTCATATCTGCTTTCGAAGTATCTTCGGCTTATCCGTAGTTTTGCCCCAATCTTTTTGTTTTATTCTACCAGCTACGTTGTGAGATTATGAAATTTTGAAATACCTGCCAAATAAATTTAAACTTTTGCTTTGTGATATTTTTAATGAAATGTTTGATTCGAACAGCTACCCTACACTCAGAAAAATATAGTAATTCTTACCATAAAAGTACTATAAAATATTGCTTTATATGGCTATGGCCTTATTTGATAATAAAATATATAAAAAAAATTATAGTAGAGGTAGCTACAAAATATATTTATAAATACTATAATACATGGAAATATTTAAAAAACAAAGGTTACTGTAAGATAAATATTAGAATTTACTAAATCAGTATAGTAAAATTTGCCTAAATACTTCATTCAATATACGATATTTATTGCTGTTCATACTAAATGTTCTTATTTTCTATTCTAGAATGTACTACAATTCATACATGGTACAGATCATTTAAAATATTGGAAAATAAAAAGACAGATTAACATTTAATAAAAATAAATTTTATTTTTTATTTTTATGTATATTATACAATATAATATTTTCGGTTTTTTGCTTAATAAATAAAATAAGGATCAAAATTCGCAATTTTATCTAACGATACTAATTGTTCGTCTTTAGTCTCACTAACTTCGGGCAAACTTAAATGTTCACATATGTAAACTGTTTCATATAACTTACAAACCATTGTGTTACGGAAGCTTTTTTTATATATAGAAAAATTTTACCAAATATAGGCAAGTCTTCCAATTCTAATAGAAGAATTACACCCACCATAATTTTAGAATTATTTATTTCAACTCTATTTAATTTTTCAAAGTTCTCCATACTGATGCAGTATTTTACAAGAGTTTCAAATTCCTTATTTTAACCCCTTGTCTGGCAGGGCTTTTGCAATTTTTCGTGCCAAAACTGGTAGCCACAAAAATTCAGTCTAGTTATGGGAAAACTATGTTTCTAGGGGTTTTTGGGTCGCTGAATTCATTTCAAAGGTTTTTTTATACGGCACCCCCAAGGGGTTGAAAATAGGGGTTAGGGGGTGAAAATTTTTGAAATTTTTATTTTGCTTATCCAGCTTCTAAATGCTTTTTTTTTTTAGATTTTCAAGGGGGTTTTCTTTATATAAATTCTTTCGTAAGTTCCGAGAGATAAATATTTATTGAAAATTATTTGTATAAACAGCAATAATGTCCGCTTCATATGCATTTTCAAAAAAAAGAAGAAAACCCTTTGAAAGAATTTATATAAAGAAAGCTCTCTTGAAAATCTAAAAAAAGCATGTTGAAGCTGGGAAAAAAAAATTTTATTATGAAAATAAAAAATTTTCTCCCCCCACCACTATTTTCAACCCCTTGGGGGTGCCATAGAAAAATCATAACTTTTGAAATTAATTCAGCGTCCCCAAAAACCCCTAGAAACATAGTTTTCTCGTAACTAGACCGAGTCTTTGCGGCTACCAGTTTTGGCACGAAAAGTTTTTTGCAAAAACCCTGTTAGGACTCCGAATATTAAAGACGCCATTTTTAGGGCGCCATTTTGAATTTTTGTGATTCTGATGTCAGATTTAGATTCAGCGACCTCAAAAACTATAGTGTACCAAATTTCGTCCAAATTTATTGAGAATTATCGAAGTAATTTAAATATGTGCATATATGATACACTGCCAGTCAAGGGGTTAAGTGCTTTGTAAGTTATATTACTATGAAAAAAATCATTTACATATAATTGATTTTTATTCGCAAGAGAATAGCATAGATTTACTCAGGGCACATTGGGGTGTATTCTTCAGGTTCAACAGCTTACTGAAACTATTTTTTCGCGTCTACAGTAGCTAGTCTAATCGTACAAGTCGCCTTTTAATTTTTTAATTCTAAGCTAAGTAGTATTGTTAAATCCAGAATAAAAATATGGTAAAAACTTTTTTCCCACATAGTATAATTTAAACTATTACGTAAAGTTCAATATCCTATAAAATGTTGATTGCCGTACAAAAACTTAGTTACTATAATTTATAGCTGTTGAAACTATATCGATATATCTATTGTTAACAGAGTATAGTTTATCAGATTAAGAAATACAGAGAAGAAGATATTCAATTTTACTATACAATATAGTAAAAATTACTAACGCCTTCTTTTTCAATGTACAAGCTGGTAAATATCCTAGTGCATTTCATTTAAAAGCCAGACGGCAAAAGTATGCGACCCATATAACTTCGTTCCTATGTATGCTCTTCGAATCACTCATAAAGAACAGATTGCAATGGTGGTTTGTTCGGTTATTATATAATAAGTTCGGTTTCAGAGTAGGCAGATCGTGTCTTGATAATCTCACCAATATAAGAACACATATAAACGAAGCGTGTATAAATCGTAAACCGCTCTTAGCCGCCTTCCTGGATGTACGCTCCGCTTTTGACAATGTCAACTGTCAAATTCTCTTACAAAAATTTGCCAAAATTGGTTGCTCCAGATATGTAGTCAACTTCGCGAGATTTATAACATATGAGAGAAAAATATTTACAAATCCAGAAGGAGACAACCATCGTGTAGTGGGCAAAAGCAAAATGCTTTTGCCCACAGGGGGGAGTTCTCACTCCTTTGCTTTAGATTATTTATGTAAAAGACATCACAGAAGTCATACATAAAAACGTTGTAATATCTCAGTTTTTTCAACGATGTTGCGATTTATTCCAAATTCTCTCCATTCTATAAGTGTAAAAACGCAGTAGAAATAACGATCAATATCATAAATAAAAACATCTTAGAATTAGGATTAGTACCTACACCGCATAAAACCACTTTGATAAATTTCAATAATACAAATATCAAGCCCGGAGAAACAGAAATAAAAATAGGCACTCATACAATAAAATGTAGTGAAAGCGTCTGTTTCTTAGGCTTGATATTCGATTACAAGATGTCTTTTACCCCACACACAAATTATGTTCAAAAGAAGTGTGCGAAAGCCATGAATATAATGAGGTTTATCTGGGGTAGATGGTGGGGCTCTAATCCTGAAACATTAATAACACTGTACAAGAACTACGGGCATTATTGATTATGGAAGCTTTGTATACTTTCCGAATAGTAAACAACATGTTTCAAAACTAGAAAAATATTCAAAACTCAGCGAACCGGAATACCCTTGGTTATCGAAACAGTACACCTACAAATGTAATGCCAGCCGAATAAAACCTTCCTTCAATAGAGGCTCAACTGCCAGTATTATATAGTTAAAACAATATCCAAAACTAATTCCCTAACCAATCAAATCCTACGTAAGTGCAGCGTTTTTTAAAATGATTCCTTAGCACAAAAATCATATGATATACTCTCTTACGAATATAGCACGATTACAACGGAAATCCCAATCGAAACTTCGTTTCGCACAAACTTAAAAGAATCTTCTTGTCCTAACGATATAATTAATAATTTCCTCAGAGTGCATGCGGCCTACGTGATATATACAGATGGTAGTAAGAACGGACGGAGTGTTTATCAATATGCGAGGCACTAGACTTGTGTCTAGAAAGTTCAAACCAAAACTTTATAATTTATTCTGACTCCCTTAGCGTCCAAGTAAGTTTAAAATTTCTAAAATTCTCAGCGTCTATCAGACAAACTTACGGAACAAGCTACATGCATAGACTTTCCATCAAATATAATATTGCCGTACACTGACTACTTCCAATAACTAAAAATAAATTCAGTGATCACAATACAAACATGCTTATCATATGTAAGAGCCCACGAAGGAAAAATCTATTTTGAAAAATATCATAACAATAAAAACCGTGGTCTGCCGCGACTAATTAATAGATGCAGGTCAAATCACTACAAGTCTTCGCCTTCCCTTAAACGTAGATAAAATAATCACCAAACCGTATATAAAAGCTTGTAAATATGCGAATACCTCGATTCATGTGAACTCTGTATCTGTTTGTAAAGCGGCACAATATAAACACTGATGTGACAACTGTAAACATGTGATATCCTTATTGTATAGCTAGTAAGTCTGGCACATAAGACTCAAAAGCTTTTATAAAGAAAAAATAAATAAAAGTTGTCAAGTATTCTCAGTCATCAACATGGTTTCGAGGTCGGAGGAACCGCCCCATGCCTCCTTCACTAAATTTTACAAGTGTCATACGTAAACTAAAGTAGGAGCAGTAGCGTGTATATTGTGTAAGAACATTTTTCACACTTATGAAATAGTTGCTAAATATAACTCTGGATGTCCTGTGAAATTTATTAGTAACATACTAATAATATGCCAAGATCATCCTAATGAAGCCTTAACCTCAAACTCGCCATATGGACCGTTAAGCAGCAAAGCCAAGAACTTAATAGCTCAAATGAAACTAACATCAAAAGAACAAATAAAAAAAGAGATTATTAGCGAAATTAATTTTGAAAAAGAAAAGAGACTTAACGAAACAAAGTATGAAGATTATAGTGAAATAGAATCTTCAAAAATAGAAAACCAACTACTAAAACAACTTAACAAAGAATTACAAGATAAAAACAATCTACTAAACGAACTACTTACAAAACAAAAATAATGTAACAACAAACAATCAACAACTTTTAACAACATCAAGACTTATGCAGAAATTACATCAAACATCAAACCAAAACCAAAAAGAGTGCTAAAATTAATTATTAAAAAAACGAACATCAAGGATCAAAGAAACCTGGAAAAACAGTTCTACAACACGTAACAAAACAATACAAACAAAAAGTGTTTCATGCAAAAATAAGAATACGGTAATAATAAATTGTATGAAAGAAGAAAATATTTATTGCCTCATGAATACATTAAGCGAAAAACTAAAAATTAAAAGCAATAGACATAGATACAGAATATGAAAATGATAACGAAATAGAACAAGACATTAATCAAAGAAATTTTAGCAATAGACAAGTGAAAACTGCTCCATGTGTACAAGATGAAGGAACACAAAGGAAAATTGCAATAATTGAAGTAACACCAAACATCTATAAACATATCAAGGATAACAAAAGCAGATTATTTATTGGTCACTAAAGCTGTAGAGTTATTGACATCATAAACACTTCGCCGTGCTTTAACTGTGGAAGAATCGGTCACAGCAGCAAAAGATTGTGACACAGCAATTCTATGTCCCCCAAATCGCGTGCACAAGCTCGCCCTGAGGGTTCCCATAAACTTCCGAATTCACTATTTACACAAGTGCCGTCGTTGCCGAATTTATTTAAAAGGGGCGCCAGGCCACGGCGTTCCTGCCGTACGGTAATTCTCGCTATCTCTCGCCCTCTCTCACACTATCACACTCTCGTGCCTCGGCTGGACACTCTCCTCTCCGGGTCTGGGTGGTCAAGTGAGACGGGCTGGGGGCGGCCGAAACCCTAGCCGACAACACAATACCTGAACAACAATGGCTCCTCTTGCTCTGGCGTGATCGTACCCGTTGCTGCGGCAGCTATACCGCTCTGGGATGGACAATACAAGAGAAATGGAAGAAAAGACACACTCGCTAAATAAAAGAAAAGAAACTCGTTAACTCACGTCACGTTATATTTATTCTACGCACAAAGAATTTACCGAAAATACAACAAACCCGACAATGGTCGTGACTTTAAAACTCGCAAAATGGCCGTCGCCGGCGCATACTCGCTCCCATCGCGAACATACTACACAATGGCCTCCGCACAGGCCCATCGTGCAATATACATAAATCCGCGTATACACTCCGTAACAAAATTAACGCACCACTTAAATCTGACAAAAAATTGCTGATTTTCGAAGGTCGATATCTCAGCAAAAAAGGTCATAGAAGAGTCAGTTTTTTTTTAAATGAAAGGTTAAAGTCTCTATTTTAAGATGGTGGTATCAGTTTTTCGATACAACGCAACCCCAACTTACGTGACCTTGAAATTCGAGGACATATTTCAAAGCTCAAAATACGTAAACTTTCGCAATGCATTTTTTCTCGATAATTCTGATTATTGTGCCTTAAAGTACAACTCTTTCCCTTCTTCTAAAAAAATTTGACCCGATACGATTTTTTTGACGATTTGGCAGCGTTTTAAAAATTGTATTAAGAAAACACTTTTTTTGGAGAATGGAGAATTCGTATTCGAGCTAAACGAATATTACCGTCGATTTTAGCGTTACCCAATAATCACCACGAGAAGCTACAAAGTGTACAAATTTACTAAATTTGTCATCGTTTCCTAGTGTTGCCTGAAATCGGTAGTATATACAAAAATTCATCTCTGACCGTGTCTATCATTCTTAAAAATCTATCATTCTTAAAAAATAACTGTTAGACGTAAATGTAAAATGTTTTATTCAAGAGGTATGGATTTTGATTGTTACGGCAGTATTGTGAATCTATTCAAATCTATTTCTTGGCGCATTAAAAATGCCTCCGTTGGATGAAATTAGTTCCGCACAAATTTTCGGTCTTTCAGAAGCTGGACTTAGTGGACTTAAGGTAGCAAGAAGAATGGGAGTTCATCATTCGACTGTTTCCCGAGTTCTGTCTCGTTTTAATGAAACAGGTGCTTATCACAGAAGGGCGGGGAAAGGTAGAGGACGCGTAACAACTGCTTGTGAGGACTGTCGTGTGATTCGTGCAGCCTTGCGTGAATCGGTAAGAAATGCGCAAAAAATTCTTCAGGATGCCTTACCACGCAGGCAAGTTAGATTGCAAACACTAAGGAGACGTCTTCACGAAGCAGGTTTAAGATCACGAATTTGTGCTAGAGTACCTTTTCTCACAGAGAGACATCGTAGAACTCGTATGCGCTATACTAGAACTTATAGATAATTGACGTTTGAACTGTGGAGGAATGTCCTGTTCACAGACGAGTCACGATTTTGTCTGTTTGGCAATGATGCTCGAATACAAATTTGGCGTCGTAGGATGGAGCGTTTCGAACCAAACCATATTCAACCGACCAGGATTTTTTCCGGCGGATCTATCATGATAAGGGGAGGAATCGCACTGATCTTGTTCTTATTCCACCTCCCGGGTTAACAGCTAGACGCTACATCGACGAAATTTTGGAGCCTCGCGTGCTTCCAATGAGTCACCACATAGGTTCAAATTTTATTTTCATGCAAAATAAAGCACCACCCCATTCTGCAAGGATTACTCAGGCTTACATTTGACAACACCACATAGAGATGCTGTCGCATCCATCTAACAGTCCGGATTTTAATCCAATTGAACATGTATGGGACATGGTGGGTAGACGATTGCGCAGTAGGCAAAGACAGCCCACGAATCTTGAGGAACTAGGGATAGCTCTAAATGATATATGGCACGAGATACCCCTAAACATGATAAGAGCTTGTATTAATATGCCTGAATGATTAGCTGAGCTTAGCCGACGCCGAGGAAGTAAAACAAGGCATTAAGGACTTTGTGCATAATTATTAATACTCAGCCCTTTTAGGGGTCAATCCATCCCCCCTACACACGCACACACACGCGCACACCCACACCCACACACAAACACTCACACACACACACACACACATACACATACACACACACACACACACACACACGATAATCTAAATCCGATTAGCTACCCCCTCATGGTGCTTATTGGGTAACGCTGAAGTCGACGGTAATTCGTTTAGCTCGGATACAAATTCTCCATTCTCCAAAACAGTGTTTTCTTAATATAATGTTTAAAACGCTGCCAAATCGTCAAAAAAAATCGTATCGGGTCAAATTTTTTTTTATATTGAAGAGAAACCGTTGCACTTTAAGTTGCAATTATCAGAATTATCCAGATCAGGTAAGTTGGAGTTATGTTGTATCGAAAAACCAAAACGACCGTCTTAAAGTAGAGACTCTAACCTTTCATTTAAAAAAAATTGACCCTACTATGACCTTTTTTCCTGAAATATGGACCTTCGGTAAGGAGCAATTTTTCGTCAGATTTAAGTGGTGCGTTAATTTTGTTGCGAAGTGTATATAATAAATTACAACAAAAGATACCTAGTAATTGAAGGATGAGGGCACAAAGTTTTACAAGCCCTCCGACGGAGCAAGATAAGGGCTCACCGTCTCTCTGTTGGCTGTCCTCGAGCTCCCTCTCTCTTTATCTCTCTCTCTCTCTCTCTTTCTCTCTCTCTAACTCTCTCACTCTCTCTACTACCTCTCTGCGGATATGCCTCGTGCCTGAGCGCGGTGGTCGTGGTTTATGGTTAGCGAATGTGTGCTGGTCGTCGGCCTCGACTTCCCTTCTTCTCTAGCTACGCTAGTCTAACTCTCTCACTATTACTCTCGGCACTCGAACTGCTATCGCTCTAATAATACAACTGCGTTGTGCAACGGTCCACTCTGGAATGGCTGCTCGGCATCCCTTTCGCACCGGCTTCCGTCGTCTTCGTCGTGCTTGCGTATTCTCTTCTCGCTCACTCCTTCGTACTTGATGGGTAATTTTCGCCTTCTAAGAGGCTTCATTCTCCCAGGTTCTCAATTATGGTTTCTTCATCCGGTTGCTCGCTCCAATTAGGTTTCTGAAAGCCCGAGTCGTGCTCTAATTGGCCTCGTGCGGATGGAGAAGATCGGGGCGGCATGCACAAGCATAATTAATGCTGCCTCCTATTGCGCGCCAATTTCGAATGTTGTCGTGCGCGGCTATCGTTGGCCAAATGCCTTTACGCGCATCAGCGCCTCTACGGCTTACGGGTTCTACCTGGCTGCTCCGCCGTATCTCGTGCCGGTCGCTTTCTCTCTCACTTCAGCGCCGCTGCGCTATCATGCCGTCTCTCTCTTACTCTACCTCGGCCGGGTATACTGTAGCACGTAGGCTGCTTAATCGTGCTCTCCCTCTCACTCTTATACTCGTATTTCTCTGCTTCGTCTTCCTCTGTCTCTTACTCCAGTGCCGCTGCGCTATCGTGCTCTCTCTTACTCTACCGCCGCCGTGTACGCTGCAGCACATAGGCTGCTTAATCGTGCTCTCTCTCTATCGCTCTCTTACTCCAGCGCCGCTGCACTATCATGCCCTCTCTCTCTCTCTCACTCTGGCATGCGCATGGGTTCGCAGCTCGCAGGCTGCTCCGTCATGCTCTCTTTCTCTTTGCTCTCACGCTCCAGTGCTGCTGGCGGGATAAGTCACATCGTCTTCTCTATGTTCTCACTTATAGAGCTTCTTATTAGTACCCTCTTCACTCTGAGAAGTGTTTGTCTACAGGAAAATTGTTCTAACGGCTTACAAGCTCTCCGCCTAAGTGGTCATGAAATTGCACGATGCACTACGAGTCAGGAACAAATTTTTCATTGACTACATTGTGTAACATCAATCCACTCTAACGACGTCCGTGCCTTATTTGACAACATGATAATCTCCGGCCAGCCGTGTCACTCTAACAATAAGTGCTCGGGCAAAAAGAAGGATGCCCCGTGCGATAATTGCTGCAACAATAATGCCGAATTATTGTTATCCACGGAAGCGCCTGTTGTGAAGATCCAGCAGGAAAACTCGCAGGTGAGCAAGCGAATTGCACCATCCGCAGAGCGTCGACCGCTCGCTAACACTCGCGTCACTCCCCACCACCGCGTGCCACTCGGCTCGTTAACGCCAGCTGGTGCGCAGTCTCCGCGCTCCACCAACACTAGTTCGGCCGACTCGCTATTAGGCACTAGTTTAGTGCATGTGAAGCAGAAAGCTCGTGTTCAGGGGCCTGCCTCGGCTGCCAAGCGGGTCAACATCATGCAGGCAAGTGACTCAGCACTAAATTCGAGTGTCTATCGGGTCACGGTATCTAAGGCGCCTAATTCGTCATCAGAGAAGAAGAAGACCAACGGTTTAGTAAGTACTCAAACAATTTCTGTAATACGCGATTCCAACACGTCCGGAAAACAAGAGATGAGCAAATCAATTGCGAAGTTGACAATGTTAATATTAATAGTATTAATAGTACTAATAGTAATAATAGTAATAGTATGGGAAAAAATATTCATAAAGAATCGGTACTGGTATCAAATACCTCGCAGGCTACGTCTTCTCCGCCAGGTGATACTAACCTGCAAAGTATTACTAACGTAATTATTCCTGTGAGCACGTTGGAGCTGTTCTTGTAAAGATTCGACATGCTCCAGAAGCAGCTGAACGACTTAAAGCTTCTCGATAGTCGGAGTTCCGAGAGATGGATCAGTAAATCTACGCTAACCAATGTAATTTCTAATGATAACCCGGAGTTGATCACTTGGATCTGTGATCTCGTAGAGGTTATTGGTAAACAGAATAAGCTCTTACACAACTTAAACATCAAATTGCAGCTGCTTCTGGAAGAAAATACAGCATTAAACAACAAAATGGACAACGCGATTAGCAGTTTAGAAGACCTCCAGCGTGCTCACAGTGACAATATTTGTAATTTGTGCAAATGTAGCGTATTAACGAATAGGGACTATTAATCAAGTGGCTTGTACAAGCCCTACCCAGGCAATCGGCGGGATTGAGCAACAGTCCTTTTCTCGGCCGACAACGTTCTCTAACTCGATGCTCAAATCCGGAACAGCTGTTAAAAGACTACTGACCAGAAATGCCGAGGGGTGAACACATTGAGGTCCTCTGGATGACCTCAAAACGGCGTGATCGGTTGACAGTTTAGAATCGCTTCGATGCTGGCGAACAGGGTGGTAAATTCTTCGTACGTGAGATGCCGGGATCCCATCGTGCCATTTAAGTGAGTCTTAAATGACTTTACACCGGCTTCCCATAGGCCACCGTAATGAGGGGCAGCGGGGGGAATAAATTTCCAGGATATCCCTTCCTCAGCCAGCTTCTCGGAGATATGCGCCCATTTCAGATTGGCCTGGGCAAATGCTTCACGAAGATCCAAGTCTGCGCGATGGAAGTGAGTAGCATTATCGCTCCATATCTCCCCAGGCCGACCGCGCCGACTGCAGAAGCGAGTCGAAACTCTCATGAGGCTTTCGGTGGTAAGATCGCCAGCTAGTTCAAGATCTATGGCCTTGGTAGCCAGTCAAACGAACAACGCCACGTATGCCATTGTTGTCTGTGATCCACGGTCTTTTGCTACCATCACTTGGAAAGGGCCTGCGTAGTCCAAGCCCACGCGAGCAAATGGACGAGTGGGTGTGACGCGCTCTGGGGGAAGTGAGGCCATCTGGGCCGACAAACAAGTCAAGGCTCCGTAAAGGGCTCCGAGCAGGAAGCGCCTGGTTCGCACATAACATCTTCAGTTCATGGGCGAAGGAATGTTGCTGACTGAGACTGATACACGCCAGGAATGCGGTCTTAAACTCTTGAAGGGAGCTTAGAATCGGAGCTGTCGGTGTCCGGGATAGAGGCGTACGAACCCACCGCCGGAGCCGAATCACAAACCGGATCAGCGCATTGAGGTCTGAAAATACAATCGTAAAATCCATGCTGTTACCTTGGAGTGCGCATGCCACAACAAGGGGAGCCGGTAGGCGTGGGCCGACGACTAATGACCCCCGCTCATCCTGAGGCCAGGCAGTGGGGAGATCGGATAACCACAACGGCCCATTCCACCACTCTCGGGATTGAAGAAGATGGCTCGATTCAGCTCCACGGCTAGCTTTATCTGTGGGGTTTCTCTGAGTAGGGACTTAACGCCACAGGCTGTAGAGCACTGTTTCTTGAATGTGACCGATGTAATTGTTGACCAATGAATTTCCCACTTGTTCTTGAGATCTCGGCCAACTGAGCTGGTCGAATAGTCGCTGAAAGCTGCTTCTGTCGATCTTAGTCGCTTGGTCGGCACCTCAGCATTGGAATTGATCGCAGCTCGTTTCCGATCACTGCTGTGTAGCAAGGTATGATGCAGCGCCTGACATACTTGACAGACTGATTTAGAGAGACACGATCGTGCTGAGTGTCCTGCCCGAAGGCAGTTAAAACCGAGCTCGCAGCACGGTGTTTCTCCTCGCATCTAGTTGCAGGCCCAGGAACTGCTCGCATCGGCCAATATTGTGAGTTTCTTCATGGCACTGAGGGCACTCTCCGGAACCTCGAGTCGCGTAGCTTCTGAAACCACCGCTCGTGGCGCGGCCGCCCGTGTGGTTACCTGATGAATTACTCAGTGACGGACGAGATGACACGGAGCTTTCGACTGAGCTTATCATGTGGCAACGCCGCTGGAGGATCTCGGTCAGACAGGAGAACGATGCCATGGGCTCATCAGTCCGCGTCGATTCAGCCCCGGGTCGGGTAACGTCGAACGGGCGAGCGTCCAATTTCTCTAGATCGCTCCCCAGGCACGGCGAGTTGCGGGGTCCATACACGAAGCAGCGATGGAGACGAACCAATCGTCCCATTCTTCGACGGGACGCTTGAGAGCCTTCAGTTGGTCACGATGACATGTTAGGGTATCGATTAACGTTTGGAGGCCTGTCGAGGATTCTTCAGGTAGTGGGCGAAGACTGCACAGAGCCGTGAGATGATCCTGCACGAGCAGGCGACAATGCTCGTATCGCGACTCAAGCAGACGCCAAGCCGAGGCGTAGTTGCTGTTGGTGAGCTTCAGGGTGTCCAAAGCTGCCTTGGCCTCGCCTTGGACGTGGATTTTAAGGTAGTAAAACCGGGCAACATCGCTGAGACGTGAGCCTCGTGAATGAGTGCTCGAAACAGGTCGCAAGATGACTCCCAATTCTCACGCCGCCCTGAGAAGGTTGGGACGTTCATTTGGGGTAGACGTGAATGGCCAGCATTGAAAGCTGGGCTATCTTGGCGTCCAAAGACGACGTTCGATCCTTCCGGTGCCGGCAGCACCAGTCGTCGCTGGACGTCGTAGAGCAACGATTGCGCCGTGATGTACTCTCGCTCGATGTTCGAGCAAACCCGCCTGGGATCGTAGTCATCGCCCAGCTCTTCGGCTGAGGTAAGCAGCCCGCGATGATTGCTTTGGAAGTCACTCCAATAGCCTTGAAGCACCTCCATCCTGCTCTGCACCATACCCA
>JAYJLV010043888.1:0-22171 GCA_036873485.1 Torymus texanus
CTCTCTCTCTCTCTCTCTCTCTCTCTCTCTCTCTCTCTCTCTCTCTCTCTCTCTCTCTCTCTCTCTCTCTCACGCCGGAAAAATATTATGACGCGCGCAGAGCTTCGGCAAAAGGAAAACACACATACGCTCGGCAGGGATTCTTACGTGCGCCGCGGATTTACACGTACGGCTCTCTCACGGCAGCAGCAGCACAGTTATTTATGCTCTTCGAATGCTCGCACGCCGAGGATCGGCCTAATGGTTTTATTATACCAGTAGTCGCGCGGAGGAGTCGCTTTTTCCACGAACGCGTATGCCCCGATTTATGGGGCGCTCTGAATAAACAGCACGTAGCACAGCACATACGCGGGATTTAAGCGAACGAGCGAGTGAGATTTCTCGGTTTTATCTGTGTTTCTCGTTTTGGGGAGGATTCTTTTCGTATGATGGGAGACGAGCAATGTTGGAAAGTCATTCTGAGGTGTTTATTAAGTTGAGGTTTGAGGGGAAAGTGGTTCTTTTCTCAGTTGGAGTAATGGCAGTTTTTTGTATTCTTGTGGGGTGATGTTCTGTTAGAGGTTAGAGATGTACTTCTATGAACATCCATAAACAGACACATTTAGAATTCTGGTTTCGTTATTTTGAATTGTAGCAAATATTAAGGACAAAAAGAAACGTTGTTGACAAAATTAAAAACAATCGAATTGTAATCCAGCATCAATCAAATTTCATAATTTAATAAATTAACTGTCAAACGTTTATAGTGAAAAAGAATTTCATCGGGCGCTTCGTATATATAAATACAAGACTCAAAAATTTTTTTACAATAATTCAATTATTAAGTCTATTCTTATATTAATAGTATTTGATATACTAAACCTATAATATTGTTATGTACTAAGATATTACACCCCCTTCTAAATTTGTTTCTCTACCAAATTGCCAAAAGGCTCCTTTCAAAATTACCAACTAATAATTTCCTCCTCTGGAACCTCTAGCTCACCACAACCGCGACGCCAATCCATCAAGACTAATCTCCCTACCCCCTCAAAAAATTCGAAACATCTCCGTCCGCCGTCAGAGCATCCAGCAACCCTCGGTCAGCTTCGAATCGCCCAACGTTCGACCGTTCCCCGTGGTTTCCTCTCTCTCTCTTTCCCTCAGCCGCCTCGGAGAGTAACGGCCACGGTCATGATTAAGCGAGGCGGCCGCTGATTTAAAGCGTCGCAGTAACAGTCCCGCACCGCTACTACTGCTCTGCCTTACATTATGGATACGCGTGCGCGCTGCTGGGATCGTATCAAAGGTGCAAGAGAGAGTAAGGGTAAATGCATCGTTGAGAGAGAGAGAGAGAGAGAAAGAGAGAGAGAGAGAGAGGTGCATGAATATTCCGAGTGAATGTTTTTGGACGTAATTGCTGGACGAAGGGAAGGAGGGAATTGAGGATGAGCAGTAAGGAGACCGCTGGGTCTCGTTTGCACTAGAGGCTCGCGGTTGTGATTCAGGAGGATACGCGCGGATTGGGAGGTGTTTGTGAAACTTTTATGATTGTCGATGCGGTCGGCGGTTGGTTTGTATAGCATCTAGTGCACGTTTCATAGTTAACGAATTCGTATGAAGAAATTCTTTGTGGCAGGTGATGGAATATTAGTTGCTAAACGCGCGATGATTAAATCTTGGTATTTTACAGATAAGATGATAGTAAAATATAAGTAAGTATTAATTAGAAACCATAAAAAATTATTAGTCAAATGGGAGAAACTTATTGATTCCCATAAAAGAAATTCGATGGTATTTGTGTCACGTGTATATTCTGCACGATGTAGTAAGGCAGATCAGGTATATCTACCGCCTCCATTTGACGATTATTTTGAGTTCTTATTCAATTAAAAAGTTCGTACTGAAATTAGGTGCGTAAAAACTTATAGCGCTTTACGTTTAATAAATAACATCTTTCAGCCACATACCATAACCAAAATACCACAAAGAACCATACCAACGATCAATACACTCTCTAGAACTTCTTCGCCAAGAATCAACAAGTACTTTAAAAGTCAGCGCAGCTGCGACCCCATCCTATCTTTCCCATTCCCTTTCAGTCGCGAGACACGCGATCTTTTTTCCCACGTCGCTGACAGCAGCGTGCGGCTCTACGTAACCGAGCACCACTCCGATTAAGTGTTTTCTCCTTGCACTCGGACGCGACACGAACTCTTTTGCGAAGGAGAGAACCGCGCACAGATGAGAAAAGTGGACGGTTGCTTTGACGTAGTGGTTTTGAGAAGTCTAGTTGTCGATGGGAATGATGAACGGTCCTTTCTACAGAGGTGTAGAAAATTGTGAGGTGCGATGTGAAGGTGAGGTGCAGTACTCGATCAGTGGTATTTCTGTTAAGGTGTTATAGAAATAAGAATCTTTTAAAAAAGTGTCAGACATGATTATTGAGGATTAGTGGGATTTGTTATTTTTCTTGAATTCATGAATAAAATTGGATTTTTCCAACCTACTTTATATACGCAAAAATAAAATTAAAAATACAGAAAAGACTATCGTGTATAGGGGAAAATAATAATACGTAATTGGTAACACTCTTTTATACAATAAAAAAACTTTTTATCTAAAATTTTTGGTTTATTGGAGAAACAATTCTCATTTAAACAATCTTCTTAAACTATCATCCTCCGATCCAAACATCTATCCTCGAACCTATCCCTAATCTATCCTCACCATCTTCTGCTATTTCACCAAAAAACCTTTAAAAACCAACACTTTCACCCTTACCCTACCCCCTAACACTTCCATCTCCCTTCCCACACGCATATACAACCAGACAAGCAAACAGATATAAATCCGCGGACAAACACCGTAACCAAGCATAACGCATAGCCCGTACACGCGCACGCGATGCACCGAGAAGTCGACGGTAACGACGCGGCAAGGGATGCGCTGGCGGCCACGCGTAATGGCCCGTAGAGAGCTGGCCAGCAGCCGATAGCGGCCGAATGACCATTGCTGACGAGGGCGCGCGCATTCCGCGCGATAATTATGTGCGCGAAATCCTGGACAAGGGAGAGTGAGAGAGAGAGAGATACACGATGCCTGGATAGTACCACTGCTGCTACTGCTGCTGCTTGGTCAGCCTTTGCTTAGGACTCGGGATGGAAGGGTGATGAGGGGTGAGAGAAAGTTGGGCGTGTGTATTGTGGTAGTGAGAAGGACGATCAAGGGCTCGAACGAGGCGATAGGGAAAAGTGAGGATTCGAAATAGGAAATTTTGAAGTAAGGATGTTGGTAATTTCGATTTTGGAAAAGAGTTAAAGTTAGGTACTTAGAAAAAAAGGTTGTTTTTTAATAAATAATCAAGTTTGAAAGATGAAAGGTTTGGTCATAACTTTGTCTAGTGTGTGAAAATAAGTTTCTCTTATCTCAACTTACGATAGAAAATCTATATACAAGTTTTAAAGAAAACATGTTAAAACTCTTACTTTTAGATTTTTATATCCTGTCAAATTTAGACTCCATTTTATGGATTTCTATAATGGACACCAATAAATGAATACTCAAAATACTCCCGAATCATAAATTTCTAAATAAAAATCCTCAAAGTATTATTCACGTTACTATTTACGTATGTCAAAATACGTGATGATAATCACTAACAATTATAAAATCTATCAACATTACAAATACCGATGCGTAACGCATAACTGGATGTAACCAAACTTCAAGCTTTTGGTCCGCCAGAGCAATCAGCAGAGCTTTGATTCGGCGAAACGAACGCTGCCGCATTCCCCGGATTCACAAAGCAACACCCGCGCCAACAATTTTCTGTATCGTTCGCCCGTACACTCGCTATCTCTCTCACAAGAATGCTAATTAAATCATTATTAAAATTGCCCCCTACCCACCGGGTGAAACACCTCAGAATCCGAATTACTCAACTGCGTAACTATTTTAATCAACGGGGTTCAGAGATTAACGTTTTTCGGTGTGTCGAAAATTTCATTATTAAGAATGAACGGCGTTGCTTTGATATCGGTGGATTAAAGTGTTGAAGGAATGACTATAATGTGAAGCTACTTTGGAAAAATCATTACCACTGAGTTTCTTGGTGTAACTTGTCTAAAATTTGATAAATAGTGAACAGTAAAAAAAAATATATCACTTTTATAACAAAAGATATGCGCATAAAAATCAGAACAATGCAACCGCTTATCGTAAACCTAGGCGTCAAACTGCCCAAAAATTCCTCTTCCTGTGGCTCACATCACTCCAGCACCAAAACAATACGGTACGAGACCCGAAAACACCCTAAATTCACAACCGTACACAAGTGCGAAACAAAGCATAAAACGTCCAGCCGACGAACTTTCCCCTAAAAACTGCAAAAACGCTGAAAACCAGCACCGGACCTGCGATAAAACTCGGAAACACCGCGTTTACACGTTTTGTCTTGTACGGACGTAAATGGACGCGACGTCTCTTATCTCACGACCATTATGCTCGCGTTTCCGGGGCTCTCTCGCGAGTCTCAAAATTCTCGATGACGGACACACCCCTTTGGTCCTGCCGTGGACGACTTTTCTTCCTGAAGGTGTATTGTTTTGGAGCTATGGCTTTGTCGTGAACAAGAGTATACGTGAGGTAATGTTACGCGCCAGAGGCGATAATGTTCTTTGAGAGAGAATGTTTTTTTCTTAGGTTCGTGTCCAGGCCGAGCGTTTGTGTGTCAGTCAGAAGGGCGCGAGTGAATGCCTGGCTTTGAATGCTGTAGAGTTGAATTCGGTGGTCGGTGAGAGGTGGACAGGAGTATCGTTGTTGGCTTTGTGTGACCATTTGGTTTATTGTACAATATAGTTACGATTTGAGAATTTCAAGTAGAAGCTATCGAACGCATCTTTTGTCATAATGTCAATATTCAAATGATTTTGAAATTTATAGTCCAGTTCAATAACCATCAATTTATTGTATATTTAGTGTATTATTCTTTCAATTCAATCGTAAAGAATTGAGTCTTACGTTATAGCCTGTTTTTCAAGCTAATTTTATGAATTTAATCAACATAATAAAATACAATTTTTCTATCGGTTTTCATGCTACTATTTATATCTCGAAATATAAAAAAAAATTTTAACTTTATAATATTTCGTTAATATTTTTTCTGGCCAAAGCGGACTTCATTTTTAATACATTTTCGATTACGGTTAGGATTTTGCTCTTAATTTTTTAGGATCGTTTCACCGAAAACAATTAAAAAATTGATGCGGTCTTTGTTTACTCAGGATAGAAGTTTTTATCTAACGCGCATTCTCAACTTATTACCGAAGGGGTAGACTCCAAAAATTCGATTTCATTCTTAAATTATTTTAAGATAATATTGATAATTAAGACAAAGTTTTTAAACATTTAAGTGGAAGTTTGTTTATGCAGAATTTATATTTTATTGTATTCAAATATACTGAAAGCGCCGCTTTTACCATTTTTCTGTATTTGAATGTGGTTTCTTACGAAATAAAACCTCGAATTCATAACAGATTATTTTCAATGTAAGCGCTTGAATCAAGCGCTGAAATCTTTAGTATCATTAATCACTTACATTATGAGAAAAACGTCAATGGACTGCACATATCATTCGTTTACGCATCACCTATCATAGCCCACCCTTAACTTGCAGCATATTCACCACTTTCTCGCACTATTTTCGTCCGCTCTCTGTTCCCCTCCGCAATATGCACTCTCTCTCTCTCTCTCTCTCTCTCTCTCTCTCTCCCCTCCACGCGCATATTTTTTCTATCGTCACTTTCGCTCTCCCATCGGCGTCCCTTAGCCACAAAAACAGGGAGACTCTTTTTTTTATTTCGACCGCGCGCATTATGGTTTTCACGGATGAATATCGGCGGTGTGTTTTAGCTGTTTGCCCGTGCGCGGGAGGAGCAGTGAAATACGATTCCCAAACATACATCGAGGTCCGCTTGTGAGATAAAGGCTGTATATGTCGGTCGCCCGATGCTTTTATTCATATGCTGGGTCGGGGGTGTGTGTAGATAGAGCGAGCGTGTGCGCACGACTCGCTGCGACCGAGTAGTCGTTTGTTGGCCAGACGATCGTTCGTTTTTCTTATAGATAGCGGAATGGATGATGCAGAGGTTTGTCAGGAATAAGGTACCGCATTATAATTGCAAAGTGAAGTGTTTTAATATTTTAAAAGGATCGGATGACCGTTACAATTTATTTGGAAGTTAATTGAATACATTTATCATTCCGAGAAACATAATTATGCAGATATTTATTTCAATCATACTTGTAATTAGAAATAAAATCACTCACTAGGAAAAGGATTTGGACGGGGAGTTCATTTATGATATGAAGTTTAGGATTCGTAATTCCTTTCGCTTAATCCCTTTTCTTGAGAATTCCTTAGTTCATAAGAAAATTATGTCTTTATTATTACCTATTACTTTATATATTATAAGAACAAGCAACGAATTATAGAAATACATAATAAAACACGCATTCGTTGGAACGTATAGTCTCTAAAAATTAAAATAACGTTTATTAAAAATTTTATTTGAAAATATTAGCGAATGTTCAATACCAAGGACAGGGGATATAAACATCCATCCCGGTAAAGTATATTTCACTGAGCAATGATTTACTAAAAATATATTTTTTTAAGTAATATAATTAGATCTTTGCGTCACATTCTTTACTGCCTACAATCCATCCATATAGTGTAGGCATCTAGCATTGTCCAAGTTATTAGAATAAAATAGTCTTAGACTCAAAAGAGAGGAAATGATCATTTTATTTAAGAAACAATCGGTCTTAACTAAAAATTTTGAACACATTTCGTTTCCTCGGTGCGAGGAGACAGAAAGGTCGACCTATGTCTTCAAGCGTTCAATGTTGGTGAGTTTGTTTATAGATAATTTTATTTATTTATTTATTTATTCATTCATTTATTAATTCATTTATTTACGCAGACACTTGTGCATAGGTTGGTATAAATTACTTAAATACTAAAACTTAAAACTAAAGAATATAATTCATAATTAGAACTATAAAAACATTTTTATAAAATTTGTGAATTCGCAATAACAAATTTATATAATTTTAATAATTTGTAACGCAGTAATGAGGTTTCATAAATTTGTTTAGTTTATCTTAATACATTTCTTACTATTAGCCAGAATTTTTAATTCATTTGGGAGATCGTTAAAATCATGTATAGCTACCACATAGTTTCATTCATCACTTACTACTTTGCTCATTTGTGATAATTGAATCGTCTGTAAGGACTTGTGAGTCAATGCAGTGATCACGAAATAATAAGTATTATTTAAAATTTTAATTAGTGAAATCATGTGGGAAAAATTATTTATGAACTTATGATTTTTTTAAATAAAAGGGTAATGTAAACGTAGAGTAGAAAATCAATAATTTCTAATTTCACTAACTTGTGATTCGCGTAGTAGCGCGAAATAGGTTAGGAAAACAGCGATTTTCTACTCTCAACAATAAATAACTTTTTAAAAAGGTCGGCTTGATATATATTTTTTGTACTTGTAAGAAAGAGCAGAATTTCATCTTTTATAACATACTTTTTTATTTTTAAGAACCCAGTTTTAAAGTAACAAATTTTCTTACTTTCTATAGAAGTTCATATGATTCCTATTAAATGCCGTATAAAAATGACTAAGTTCAATAATTTTTTCTTAAAAAATAGGTCGGCAACCTATATTTTAAAAAATAGAGAAAAATTCTTGAAATTTTATAGAACACGCTAGAATTTTGTTACTTTCGAAACCCACTTTTTGATATATTACAGAACTACCTTAAACCTTGTATTAATTCGTTGTATTAATTTCTTTAAACGTTTACACGATCGATCATCTGCGAGCTTCTTGAGCTCTCGTCAGCAATAATGATTATATTTTCTTTTATCCGGTACTTACAGTAACTGTCAAATAGTTATATTACCGTGAAATGTATAACACGAATGCAGCTATTATAGGCCATGTACTAGTAGAAACCATTAGTTCGCATTTTATCATTGTAAAAACTTGTATCACACAATTGAAGCAGTACATTTGATTAGCAGACCGAAATACTACGATGTGTGGGATCCATTAGTTAGAACAAAGGCTTCCCTTACAAAAAACATTAAAAACCACTTTATGCTAGTAAAACAATTTTTCACTTAAAAATTACCTCGAAAGATATCCGATCAAAACAGACTTCCATCTATTATCTTCGAGCATCTAAAGCATCGATTCCCTTCAAACTTCCATAACCCAAACACTGCCATCTGCACTCCAAACCCTATCTGTGCTCAACGCAAACAACTCAAGCCACCGCACCCTGAGAAATTAAGCGCGTAATTCGTCCATCCCAGCCGCGGATCAGTTCGCCCTAGCCCGAAGTAGGAAAAACCGACTCGGCTACCGCACGAAGCCGAGTTAATGTGCGGGCGGCTGACCACCCGACTGATTTACATGGGCGCCCGCGGCTCGAAGGTCCGAGGTACAGCCGCTGTTCTCTGCGGTCACCCGTGAGGGATGTGGCGCGAGCGATCAGCCGTAAGGCAGAGAAGCTATGTCGAAGGAGGAAGTCCGTGTTTGGACAACCAGGAAAAAGGAAGGAGGCGCATAGGTATTTTTCAAGGGAAAGAGGGAGTTGCTCGTACGTTGCGGTTTCTAATTGTGGTTCATCGAAGGCGCGAATGGTAATTAGCTTCGAGAATATGTGTTTATTGAGTAAAAATGTTAAATTCATTCGTAAATAGAATATTGTAATACCATTCTTACATTATTAATTGTATCTTTAAATATTAGAATATTTTAAAGGTAGTGTACTGTTAAACAAACTCATTGTAACGTCAGATAGCATATCGCACAACTAATCGACAATTAACTAAACCCGATAGTCTTACAACGTCTCAATTAGTCAACGCCAAACGTTAACCTCCCTATCTCGTCCCATTACCACTACCCGCACGACAAAACCACAAGCCATCGAATCTCAAAATTTGTCAGCCTCCAACTATCTGCTGACGACTGCACCACTCGTTGATCCGAATCCTCGAAAAACTTTTCGCCGCGAGCGATTAGCCCGATCTCCCCGTCTACGCACACTACAATCGATTGTTAAGTTCGAAGCCTAGGGCTACTGTCGAGGACACTTACAAATTAGCCAATCAAGCTAACCCTCCCCCCTACGCGTGCACCCGCATGCCGCGCAAATACTTTAATCCGACCATTAATCCCGCAAGATAAAACTTTCCGTGGCCCTTTTGTGTCGTGCAACGGCAAAAAGGGAGAAGAGAGAGGGAAAAATCGCGAACGCGACGCGACGCGCGTACTCTCTCACCCATCAGCGTTAATCGCCCGGGCTGCTGCTGCTGCCGCCGGCTCGGAATTCAGATAAGAGCCGCCACGTGTGTAATACAGTTTTGCGAGTGTGGAGGGTTGTGCGTGTGCAGACGGAAGATGGATCGGAGTTACAGAGGCTTTTTTTTCACGTTCATGGTATATAGATGTATGTGGAGATGGACTTGGTATGCGTGGGTGATGGTAGGAAAGCAGAGGTTTTGGGAAAAGTGAGTTTGGGTGGTGAATGAAAGGATTGAATTGTTTTTAAAGGAAGGAAGGTGGAGGTGTTAGGGGATCAAGTATCTATGGTACGCAGTACCAATTATATTTGTTACGAAATAATTATCACTATTTTATTAATTAAAATAAAAAAATATTTAAAATTTTTAAGAACTACGAGAAAACTCAATAAATACGAATACGAATAAATTTATAAATGGATAGTGGTAGTATTAAATGGTAGACTTTGTGGTAAAATAAACTGATGTTACTTTAACATATCCGAAAAATACTTAAGAATTATAAAAAAAAACCATTAAAAAACATGAAAAAAGTACAAAAATGTAATACAAAATAAGTACTCTACCACTTATCTTACTACCACATCATTTAGTCATGCAGCATACCAATCAAGATTTCAGAACAGTAAAAGAATTCTGCATAACAACAATCACCATTCCATCATGACCATAATCGAAATTCACAAAAGCACACTGTAACCTATTAAAACCACATCACCTTATCATCCCTCGAAACCTTTCTCGATTTCCAAAACCACCCCCATCCCTTCGAAAACACACATCGAGCCTCTCGACTATCACGTTCACCCCCCCCCCCCCCACCACCGTCCATCTACACGCGAGCTGGGCAGTGGCGCGTTAGAGTCTGTGTGGGTAGGGGAAGGGACGCCGCTTGAAATAGGGGCTGCTGCGGCGGCGGCGGCAGTCAGATTACGGCTAAGCTATGCTCGTACGTGCTCGCCCGGAAGTTGGCCGCCCGCATGTCCTCCCCGCTCTGCTCTTTCTCTCTCACACTCTCCTTTCTTTCTGCTACCGGGAGCGCGAAATATATTTATTGTTGTTTGCTCGGCTACATTTCGCGCGCGGGCGGACGAGAGGTCGAAAAAGAGAGAAAAAAAGAGAGCCGCCGTGTGCACACACACGCGCGAAGCGAAATAAATTAGTGGGAGAGTGGAGTGGGCGAGAAGCGTGAGATGGAGCTTCTGCCTTTTTCTTTTGGAAGGAGAGAGAGAGAGATAGTTTGTCCGAGCAAATAGTTGGCGCGAGGTGGAAAAACGCGTGCAAGCTTTGTGATGTGGGTGCGGAAGTTGCTACTGCTACTGCTCCTGGAATTCGTGGGTTGTGGTCGTGGCAAAGGGACATGGTGATATTTAAATCTGGTGATATACCTAACCTACGTTGTTGATATTGTAAGGAGGAAAGTTTCACGGAATTGTTTGCAAGATTCTAAAGCAATGTTTAAAAGACGTAGAGATTTCAATTGTTATATCTATACACTAGAATTTTCCAGTTTTTGAGTTTAAAGAACATGTTGACATTAGAATATGCCTTCGATTTTTTTTACTGTACATTTTAATTATTCCCATGAAAAATACATTATCGGTTATATGCAAAAAACAGAAATATAAAAACAAAACATTTTATCAACTGTGCAAGGTGTATCAATTTATCTGCTAAGCTTGTGTGAATTACATATAAGAATTAGAAACTGCAATATCTTCTAAAGAATTCCCCTTTCGTCAACTAATTAATTCACACATAAAAACCCCACTTAACAATCCCGTCACACACCCCCAACACGCAATCACAAAAAAGTCCTGTTCCCACCTACCTCATACCCTTTCTTTCCACAACCCTGCTTACGCTCCCGATAAAGTCACTCCTTTTTCTCAGTCTCCCTCTCTTTTCTCTTCGCAACGCGCTTCGCTATCTCGAAAGGGACCCGCTACCTCCTCACCTGACGAAAGAATCCAGCGACCTGACCGGAATTTCATTAACCGAGATGAACACGTCTCGCAATGCTCGAGTGCGCGTGCGTACGCTTGGCGCGTGTAGACTTTTAGGAACTCGAGTAAATAAACATTTTTCAAAGGGGTGTCCCGAAGATGCTGCATAAGCAAATAGGGTAGCGGAACTCGTTAACAGCTTGCGGAGGGAAAAAAAGATCGTGTTTTCAATATATGCGGAGAAAACATGGGTTTGGATATCGTTTCCAGTAATGTATACTGAGATGACAGAAATATGAGAAAAGTTTCCTGGATTTTTCTTAATTATTAGAAATAATGAAAAATTAATAAACATTTTAGATAATGAAAAAATCGATGTAAGGATCTGTAGCGACTCTAACTCTGCAACTAATTTCGTAAGTAGTAGGAAATAATTTAAAACGAAACATTCTAAGAAATTACCAAGGAAAGACACAATTCACCCTGTAACTCTCAAGCACGAGAAGAATTCCAAGCTACAAGGACAAAGAGGGTTGAGCGTAGGACTAAGTACTAAAATTCAAATTAAACCCATTAAGCGGGAAATTCATAAGCTTCGCAATTCTCTCTATTTCCCTTTCCGAGAACTCGACTATAACCAAGAAAAAAAAAATCTTTTTCAACTACAGTACTGTACGAACTCGAAAAACCCTCTCAGACAACAGCAACATCCTCGCGAACAATTACGAAGGGAATCCATCAAGCCTCTCCAATTCAATCGGTGTACACTAGAACAATACCCCTGCGCTCCTCTAATGAGCCACAGCCGTGCACCATGCCTCCAAAAAAGGACGTAGAAAGAGCCACGTGCGTACAACAATGCGAGCGCGAGCCAGCACGTACACGCGTAATTTAATGCGCGCGGGGAATATTTCGCCTGGAATAAATCTCGGCTAACTGCGCGCGGCCGGGGCACAGTGTAAGAGTATAATTCGAGGGCCGCGCGCGAGGAGCACAAAAACTTGACGCCGCTGCTGTAATTAGACGTTAGCATTCCGAATGAGAGCCGCTCTTTCGCGCTTAATGTTGGAGCGCACGTCTGATAGTGGGGGATGGAGGAGAGGCATTTTAAAGTCTTGTTTGCAGGATAATTGCAGAGAAAGTGAATGGGGATGGTAGCTTGTGTATTTGGAATGATTTTGTATGTGAAAGATGAAGGTTGTGTGGTAGTTGCTTGTTTCGTGGAAAGGCTTAATTAATGAGAAAGTAGGAGTTTTTTTTATGGAACGTTATCTTGGTTGGTTAACGTTGGAAGTATTTAAAATATAGGTTGTCATAATGCTATATAGAAATTAATTTAGTCAGTATTGTGAGATTATCAGCTTGGTTGTTGACAATGTTATTAATCAATTTAAAACTCATACCATCCCTGGTGGAAATCGAAACCATTTTATAGCTAATAAATAACCATTTTTACTACTACTGGCTATAAAATGGGAACTTCTCTTGTCCAGTTTCTAGCACCATGATGAAACACCCAATGAAACGTTTTTTCTCCCATTATTTGACCATTTAATGGATTGAAAAATAGACCGAGTTTTTCGAAGACAAGCACAAACTTGTTCTTGAGTATTTTAAAGGAATTAAAACTGATCAGTTTCTTTAGTCTGAAAATGGCTAGCAGAAGGCTTGCTGTTATGACAAGGAGTACAGCAAATAAATTAGTTAATGTTATTTATATTTTGGTAATCCATCCAATGCTCTTTCATCAAAGATAAAATTACATCAATCTAAGAAATGAGCATATAATGGGAGAAAAATCGTTACATCCAACCGATTAATTAGACAGTTTTACTAGCCATTTTTTGATTTCTTGGCCATTTCATATAGATGAATTTCTACCAGGGATTCTTAGATAATATTACAATATCAGCTACGTTGTTTACAAAAGTAAGAAAGACGAATACAAATATTCCTAGTGTAATCATTTATTTGGACGTCTGCAGACTTTAGCGATGCGATTGCATACCACAAGAGAACCCGCTAACGGAGTAAACCTCCCAATGTACGACCGATATACATCGCCGATTACGGTATGACTTATGTAACTCGCCCGATCGTACAATATTAGATGTTATGAACATGCGTTCAACTATTTTCAAGAAAAAAAATATACCATCTCTATTTAATATTCACAGCAACTTTATCCTTTTCTCCCACATTCGATCCCGATCGCCTAATTTCTCCTCCATATTCAACGACACACCTAATCCTTTTCTCCCGAAACGACTGTCTCATTCTCTCCCCTTCTAGAATCTAAAACCTCCAATAGACCTTCGAAGCTCGTTATCAGAAATCCCCCGAAATTTGCGATTCAAAGCGAGAAACGCGCGCTCGCACACCTCCGACTGTATGAAGATAGTGAAGCCAAGAGAGAAAGAGAAAGAAGCGAGACGCGCTGATACGAGGGGGCGGTGGAAGGAAGGAGTAGGAGGCGAGATTCGCAGAATTTAAACAGTCCCCAGGGGATAAGGCGGTGCGGGCGCGGATTACGTACCGGTTACCTCCTTCCTGGGGTAAAACAAAACAGCGCGCAGCCTCTCTTGGAGTATATTAATGCCGGGCTTAATGTGCTCCGGCTAATTAATGGACCGACTGGTCGCTAGCTCGCTAGCTTCCCTTCTTTTATCGTCGACGTCATGCGCGCGCGCGCGCCCCCAGATTTTTCGCTCCTCCTTTATCCGCTTCGCACTATAACAAATCTTGGAAATTTATACCGCAGAGCTCGGGTAAGGTTTTCCGGGATGTATGTCTCTTTTTTCGGCGCAATAATTACGGTAATTCCAAGGCTTGTATTAATTTTCTTATAATGTAGGATACGTTTTTTGCTCTACTTATATCGTGGTAGTACTTATTATAAAATGCAAAAAAAAATGATTAATGAGATTTATCCAACCATCACTCTATAACCATCCAAAGAACGTAATATAGTTAGTTGTATGACTATGAAAGATATTGTAATTAGATAATAAGTAAAGAATTTTATTCATCACTCTAAATATGTTTAGTAACATTTCAGAACATTTAAAATTTTTCTTCTGCTGAACTTTACATAGTAGTAGAACATAGTAACAATAATAGGTTTAGAATAAAAGTAGACCATTAAAACCGTCACATCAAAGATTGTGACAAATCCGAACTGCCGGTAAAGTACTGTCCATAATATCAATTTTTTATTTACAAGTGAAGTAAGTAATACCCTTATAACTCATGCAGTAAATATTATTCGATCAAAAACAATTGAGAGAAGCGAAGCCTTCTAGCTAAACACATATGCCTGAGAATAACAACTTTGCTATTAGCTTAAACGTGGGATTGTTATCACTGAAAAAATCTATTACACACCCAGGACGGAAAATTTCCCGTCATGTGTGTGATCAAGAAAATGGTGGAGGCAATACAGAAGGAAATTCCCAAGCAGAAGTGAATCTGAAGTGAGTACTTGTCCCAAAAGGACTTGCAAAAAAGGACCTAGAGAGGATTACTGAGAATAATGTCAAAACGATGAAGAAAATAAATGGTAGACACGTCCCACTTCATTATGGATGTACTACATTTAGTGGTTAGGACACCGTACGAGTCGTGAAAAACGCCGATACCGATATCGGGAGCGCTATTTGTTTATGCAGTTGACCAATCAAATCTGCAAATTGAACATTTTCCTAATGGAGACCCATCGAAATCGTATACCAAGATGACTGAGAAGCTCATACTAACGAATGCAATTCTCGGTTAAATAACCAGAATATTAAAAAATATAATTTTCAACAAATTTAATTTTTAATTTTTATCCATTCTCTAAAATTTGTTAGTGTCTTCAAACACAGAGTTTGTCAATCTTTCTGCAGACTTATATTCTGCAACGTTAACTATTTAGTACATGTACGTACAGCATACCTAGAATGAATCTCCTGCTTTCAGAAGTGAAAGCTTCTCGCCGCCTCAAAGTGAACTTTGTCGAAGGTGAAGATTTTGTTTTAACGGCTCTTAGAGGGTTGCAGTAACTACTTATAGTAATTAGACATAACCTGTATTAATTATCTATAACTGATTAAATTATAATCTTTTTCATAATTTGAGCATTTAGCAGAAAAATATTTATCATTTTTTTACTAACTTTAAATTTATTTTATAAGAGAAAGAAGTAAGAATTATTTGTAGTCTACGCCACTCTTCAAGTTACCTAGAATTGTGTTCACGTGCTTGCGAATGGTTTGATACGTGCAACAGCCACTTATAGCAACTTCACGAATGGAACGACCTTGCCCATAAATAGCGTATTAATGTAACTATAATACGAAGAACACAATTAAATACATATTCAATGATGAGCCATAAATTTCCAAGCAATTTTTTGTCAAACTAAATGTTATAATTACTTCTATTTAAAAATTATAATCAATAGAATTATCATATAAGTCGTTATCGTCAACAAATATCACATCATAAGACAAAACTGTCCCACAGTGACAATGACTTCATAATACGACAATTTCAACAAGCTCCACCTCCTTCCCCCCTCTCTCCACACACAATGCATCATCACGAATTAAAAAGGCCACCTCGAGAACACACACACGTGCTCCTTCCTCTCTTCCATTCCTTCCCTTATCGCTGACTGCTTTTTCGTCCAGCTTTCTCTTCCATTCCCTATCCTACCGTTGCGCACACGCTTTGCATACGCGCCTTTTCCCTCTCTTCGTGTGCGCGAGATAACGGAAGTGCCGGGGAATTAAGGACAAAAGCCGCTGAAATGGAAACCGCGAGCGAGTCTTTGAATTCGGGGCTTGAATGCCGACGCCGCCGAAATTAGCCGGTCAATTAGCGGATAGAAGAGAAAGCGAGGGAAAAAGGGCTGCGATAAGAACGGTCTAATGAGTATTTACGGTTTTTGTTTCGGAAAATATGATAGCTCGCGCGATGCTCGACTTTCGTCGGGTGCTGACGTGAATGAAGAGATAGAGAGTTGGGAGTATTTTCCCAGCGATAAGCAGGGGAATTGAAACTTTAGTGAGAATGCAAAAGATCGCGTAATCAGGCGAGTGTATGATTTTGGGCACCATTTAGTTAGATAGATATTCAAAAAGTATTTTATTAAACAAGTCGACAAATCACTTCAATTTAAAATACCTTATTTAAAGAATCGTATTCTAGATCTTTTTGCATCGGACCTCTACTCTAGTATCGAAAAATAGGAGAATAGTACATTTCGATACTAGTGCGTGAAAAATGTTTTATCTTAGCGTGGACGTTTGCGCCCAAGCGAAGCGAGAGTGAAAAGGTCACACGAGTTTAAAATCGACTTCATGCTCTTGTATCGAACAGTATTTTTTGACATGACACGCTTGATTTAACACGATTTTTTATCTAAGCGTATGCAAAATTGAACTTTCCGTACAGAATATCAAAATAAAATAATCAGCCTTCAATACTGAGATCTTATGCTCAGCGTCGAAGCTCAATTCAGACATTTTCACGTACTTGGAAGTACGTATGATCCAATTCTAGATTACAACTACACGAACATTGGGAAAAATCATTCTCCAATCATGATTGAAGATGATAATCAATCATGGTTGGCCAAATAACACTAGAAACGCTAGCCCAGTGCTTCTCATGACTGAATTAATACATTGAAATCCGTCTGCACTTTTATACGGAATACGGTCTCAATGCGCGGAGCTACTCGGTGTTGTTCTATATCTTCTTCCCGTAGATCAGGCCTACGCATCCGTAAGCCACGCCGCAATATCAGCGTTCTCAACGTGAGACCGTTGGACGGCGGACTACGCGTCCGATGCGAACTTAAACAAATAAGGAGAAAAAAATTAATATTAGGAGATTACACATTTATGCTTCTAACGGCAGTGAAGAACAATATCTTACTTATGATAAAGAACTCCCCAATTTTAGTTAAAGATCAATTTGATCCCTGTTTATACGACTGCAAATTCACCGTTATACCTGACCATGAGATACCATCCGATTTGCGTAACAATAGACTTAAAGGATTACTTAGCAAGTATGCTTCAATATTTGTTATAATCTAGGTAGAAAAAACAAAGCTGTTGTAACACTGCTTAGCAATTCAATAGAAAGAAATGAGAACCCTGAAAGATCACTTTTAGAATTATATAAATCAAAAATCTGTAATGAAATCTATAACCATTTATGAAAAGAATGAATTTTTTTTCAATCATGGTAGAGAAAAATCACCAAATATCTGTAAACAGAAAAAAGATGCTGATGGTTCCGTCTAAAATGATTATTCGAATTGCATTGTGTTAAAGAACATTTGGTAAAATGTTAAATTACACAGAATCGAAGGTGAATTTATAATAAATGTAAATTAGCGTTCAATAATTGTCAAGCAAGTGTCTACGAACGTATCAGTATATATACGATTTCGTGGTTATTTCACGATGAAAAAGTTATAAGAACACCGATATCGTGTCCCAATGACGTTTCATCAGTAGTTAGATCAGAAATAAGTTGAAACAATCAGCACCTTTTAACCTCTACGTGATTAAATTCTCAACCAACTATGAAATGTATAGACATTTTTCTCGCTAATTATTATAATCAAATATTCATTTTCTTATTATACTACCAAACCCGCCCGATTCTTAACAAATCTCACCTATGACTGCCTAGACCAACCATCTTTACCTCTGACCTCACCTCTACAACCCAGCCTCTCCTCTTCTCTCGGCGACACCGCCCAGTGCTCGCGGGAATTTTGATTCACCTCGCGCACTCACTCTCTCTCTCTCTCATCCTCACCCTCCCCCACCTCCTCCATTAGCACACTGGGTTGGGACCAGCGGCGCGCGCCGCCAAGGGCGGAGCCTTGCAGGCTGCCCGCTACCGCCGCCGTCGCTGCTACTGCTACTACTGCTGCACATATCGCGCGCGCAGTCTCCACGCGCGCGCGCTCGACAGGCACTTTTTCGACCGCGTCAAGAGAGAGCAAAGTATACGCACGCGAGTGGGGTGTATAAGTAGTATAGTGTGCGCGCACGAGGGTACAAAAAAAAACGAAAGAGAGATAAAAGGGATTTCCTTTTATTGTGTGGTATGGGCGATTGGTGACGAGGAGAAGGAGGAAGAGGTAGAGGACGACCAAAGAGGACACGTGGGGGTTGACGAGGTAAGGCGAATGGTAGAAAGAGGCAAACATGTTGAGGGGTTCTGGGATCGAGAAACGACTTATTTATAGATTGAGGTTATCTTTTTCTATTGTTTACGAAAGCGACGACGACTTTCAAGTGTTTCTAAAATTTGTTAATATTTAAGTTTTCTTGTGAAATGTAAGTGGTTACAGCACTTAACAAATTAATTGAACATTCCCGAATTACCAAGCATGGTCGGATGAGACAGTAAAACAAAATATCGCATAATATATTCGTGTAAAAAAATAACAAAAGGTTTTTTATAGAAACTATTGTGTTGATTTCTACTATTTCGTGTGAAGTAGTGATGGTTCCATAAAAAGTATGGGGTAGCTGTAACATATTTTTCTAGTTATAAAATACAAAATTTTAATTTCTTTTAATTTATAAGGCATACAAATAAATAAAAAGCTATAACATTTATACCCACCTATTACATTTATCACAAATTATTAATATGCACATGCTGTTAAACAAAGTAAAGAAAATTATGTTGTAACTTTATACATGCCAACACAAATCTAAGAAATTCATTCAAAATTTTATTAATGTAGAATTCTTTCATTTATCTATTAAAATTCTGAAGAGAAATTTTGTAACATAAAAATTCAATTGATCAGGGTAAGAAATATAAATCCACTGAGTAGTAAACAATATTTTCGAGAATAAAAATCAAAAAGATTATTTAAAATGAATATTATACAGGGAGCGAGAGACCCTATGCCATTACGAAAATAAATGAATCTGACTTTATTCAAATGAATAAATAAACAAAACAAATTTAAAGAATAATAAACTTTATTCAAAAATATTTATATTTTTTTTAGTTGGAAACATAACAATTTTGCCTTATTTCTAAAAGGCGGTTGTTTTTTCAGAGACAAATAAAAAAATAAGCATCAGGATTTTATAATATTATTAGATAAAATATCATTCATTCCGACAGAAAATTAAAACAAAAATAATTTTTTCTCTGTTTTAAGTATTATGAAACGTAATTTTTTACTGCATTATTATCCAAACATTAAAATGATGTTATAAAAAAGTACATATGCAGCGATTTTCATAAATTATGTTTTAATGATATATTAAAAATTATAATTAACTTTTTTATATCTTGAAATTGTCATTCTAGGGAGGGCAAATAATTGTCTGAAATATTAAATTATTTGGAATTTGATGCGGCTTTTGCATTACAATACGCATGAAATGAAATTTTGATGTATGTAGACATGCTTATATTTGCAATGAATTAATTATAAAGGATTCATTAATTCGATGTATATTACCGAAGAACGCGTTATCGGAAAATTAAATTATGAATATGGTATAATATTACATGTAATCAATATGCACAAATTGATAATGATAATCTTAAATGTAAATCGGAAACTTTCATGCGTAAATATTATAATTAGGCTAATTATACTCACATGTGATCAGTCACGAGCTAAATGCTCCCATTTGTATTTCACAAAAGTACTTGAATACAGTTCTACCACATCATATAATACATTCATTTTAAACATAATTTATATATTTTCGACTATTAATACAGTTAATTTGAAACTGTTCTTAAACAGTTTTTTTATATCCTATTAAAAAATATATTCTCAATAAGCTATGTACATTCTACACAAATAAAGTCAAATATTTTTTATTTTATCAATTTACATAAAACCTATGAATATAAATCAAGAGTTTTTAATAGTCTAGATAATCAATAAACAGCAAGAAATTTTTAAATCCCATAATTTATATTTTATTTTTATAAATATGTTTAATTTAAGTTTTATTATTTTATATAATTTTTCGAATAAAAATTTAACAAAACAAGACTACGATGTACAATTAATTGAAATGATTTTTTCTTCTTATTCGAATTGTAAATTAATATTAAAAACAGTTATTAAAATGAATAAAATATTTCTCTGCGAAATACTTATTTAAGATCCCATACATTTTCTAAATTAATAATTTCATTTATTATAACCAGAAAATAAGGGTAAAATTATTATAGAATTTTGAAAAGGGAATTAAAATTCCATATACATCTGGTAGCACTCTAAAAGATACGTACTATAATATCAAAATAAAAATGAATATAACACTATTGCAGCTTTTTTCAATCTAACTACCTACATAATATTAAATAAATAAATCTCTAAGTTCAACCAAACCTATTCGCAGTACCTATTTCCGCGCAACTTAACCCATTCCGACAGTTTTCCCATTCCAACGCCTAGAACCTTATAGAAGCTTATACTAATATATAAGCGGCAACGGCGGTACCAGTTACGAACGCCGCCAAGATAAAGCCGACAGTGACGTGTCTTTGGTCTCGCTCGCGTGCGGTTCACGCTCGATCGAGCCGATCCCGCGCGCTTGCTGGTATAGTGTTCCATGAAGCGATAGAGATAATCTCTCGCCCCCTTGCGCAGGGGATGTGTGTTTATCAGACGGCGAGGAAGGAAAATTCCAACGGGGTTGTAACGAGACATTGTGAAGCTGATGGTGTCGCAAGAGTTTTTGTTTGTGTAACGTAATTTTCAATCTATTCTTGTGGTTACCGTGATGAGGAAGGCTGATGTTTGTAGGTCATGTTGTAATTGGTAGGGTAACAATTATTGTATTAATTTTGTTTTCGAATATATATATTTTTTGGAATTATTAAAAAATTTTTAAATAAAGAGCAATATTAGCTTTATCTCAGTTTGCATTAGAGAATGTATACGGTCTAAAAATACAGAATTACCCACTAACATAAATTCAATAAAACTGATGAATGCCGTTATCATTAATTTCATTCCATTGATGATTGAAGAATGGTATTTATAGCGAATCGATTAGCATAAAAGCAAATCATCACAAACCAATCTTCTGATATCAATAGAGCTTCAATAAACTGCAAATCACTCGGACATTACTGCAACCCTCAACGAAAGCCCTCGAATCACAAACCACCGTTTTTCCAACCTCTCAACCACTACTTCTTCAACAAAACCTTGCTACCAACTGCACTTACCATGCAATACATTACCCCTCACATATAGAACTCCTATTATCCTTACAGCGGAACAAGCAATTCCACGCACGCCAATTAAAAATCCAACCCTTTCGACTTACATCGACGCTTACAAAAGAGCCACAAAGGTGTAAGTATCTCGGCCGTGGAAAAATGTTGAAAGACATCTTTTCCCTCTCGCTCTCTCCCTTTCCTATACTCTACCTCTCTCGGCTAATTGACTTAACGTTTGATAAAGCCCCCTGAGCTCGTGCGCGTGGGTGCACAAAGGTCCCCTGCTGCACTCTCGAGAAGAGGGTCGTCGCCGCTGCCGCTTCGCGATCATCGGTGGTTGATGAGCGAGCGAGCAAGTGCGCGTGAGCACTGAGAGAGAGAGAGAGAGAGAGTGAGTAATCGAATTATCGTCGCTTTGAGGATCACGGGCGAGAGATCCGATCAGCGACGACGGATAGATCGCTGTTGGTCAGCGATGTGAGAGCCACTTCCGAGAGACCGAGCGCCGTCGGTAAAGTATCTCTCTCTCTCTCTCTCTCTCTCTCTCTCTCTCTCTCTCTCTCTTTTTTTTGTTTTTGTGCTTTGTATGCTTCCTAGTCGGACGTCGTGTATAATGAGGATT
>JAYJLV010043899.1:0-22168 GCA_036873485.1 Torymus texanus
TTCGTGGCACTTTTGTAGACGGGATTCTTTTCGTGGCGAATGCTGATGGAGGATAGTTTTCGTGGCTTTTTCTAGGTAAAATTCTTTTCGTGGCCAATATTCATGTGGGATTGTTTTCGTCCGAGCCGGCGGTATAATCGTTGCCAAAAGTATACTTTTTAATAACATATCAATCGAAGCTTAGGCGTTGAAAATGATGAATTGAACATCTCTGATTGAAGTAAGATTGTAAAGTTTCATTATTTTGTATTAAAATTTTTATAAACACTGTGTTCTATACCTCTTTGTACTACGCTTCGATTCATGAGTTTTAAACCTTATAATATTGTACTTGTGTTTCTATCCTGATCGACTGACCGTAAAATAGTACTTTTCGTACCTAGGCCGTAAAGTAGAACCTGCTTCGCATGTCTTTGGACGCTACTTTCTACGCGCGCGGCCGTGGAGCGAACGATATTTTTCGATATAGTATCCGTAAAGTTCGACTTTTCGGACTGTTTTTAATTTTACGTACAGTGTCTGTAAAGTAGCATTTTACGGCCCGAAAACAGTCTGTAAAGTTCAACTTTACGAATATTACATCGAAAATGTATTTTATATGTATGGGCGTCCGGGCGTGCGCTCCCACATGTGTGTATGTATGTGTGCGCGCGTGTGTGTGTGTGTGTGTGTGTGTGTTTAAACATTAAATCTTTTGGCAAGGAATGTATGACCATAATAGCACCATTGTACATTCATTTTTCATGACAATTGTTAATAAAAAATTAATTGTGATTGCTTGACATAGGCAATTAGTAAAAAATCACGAAATGAAACCGCTATAACGTTTTTTAAATTAACAATCCGAATAGAGTATTTGTTTTAATCTGACAGAACTTCGTGTAATATTAATTATAAATATAACTTTTTACGTTATTTTAGTACAAAAAATCTTCTCACTTGTTAGTTGTTAGAATAGTAATCCATCGAACAAAAAGCATTAGCAGTCTCTTAAAAAATCAAGGCGGAATGTATGAAATAAGGAAAGCATTTGACATTTTGAATTTCATATATTCTTAAACTTAATTTATTCATATCATTCTTATTTCTCGCAGTCAATATAATTATAATAAATATTCGATGACTTCCATAGCGAAGTATTTCGTCTACAAAACATAATATTGCAAGATAAAGCGTCAGAAAACGAAATACAACAAGCGGTTCACATATATATATATATATATATACGCTTGTATGCGTGTATATAATAAAAATATCCCATACACCCCGAAATATAAGTCTGCCGCTCTAACTTGCACTTCTTATGCATGAAAAATTGTATGTACGTATACAAGTAAACATCAGTTGAAGTACAGTGCTATTATTTCATATACAAACAACGATAATATCGCGCTTGCGCGCACAGTATGTTTTTGGCATATTTCCATCAGACTTTTTCCGATTTCTCAAGCGTCAAATTATCCCTTTCTAGAGATTAATCTCCACATTTCGTTCCATCTATGAAAGCAACGTTTGCAGATTTGAGAAAAAACAAATTTTACATTCAGCGATGTAGCGAAGTGAACAGCTCAACGCTAAATCGTTTTCTTGTGCGCATGAAAATTCAGTTAATACAATTCTCCTTGGCAAACGCATGATGCGAGATCACAGTGAAACGAAACATATATTCCTTGAAGATACTACACTCTAAAGTGGAATTAGAGAAAAAACTAAGTACTAAACGTTAGCGAAAATTTTTCGGACGAGCAATCTTTACTAACGTTTAATGATTTTTTCACTAATTAAATTTTAGAGAGTATTATAAACGTTTTCAAAGGGTCTATAACATAATAACTGAATTAGATACTTTACAATGACTTTAATACAAATACAATAAATACGTAATAAATAATGATCGTAATAAAAATTTTAGTGTCAAACAAACATATGAATTTAATAATAACGAGAACCTTTTAACCTCGCTTTTAACAAAAGAAACTAATAACCTCTGCAAGTTTAATATTAATTTTTAAAGGCATACAAATTTTATTATAATATAAGAACTCTTATTATTCATACAATATATAGATGAAAAACGAGTGTATTGGTCAACCAATGACAGTAACAGTCTCTTGCATATCCAACATCAAAGTGTTTTTCATCATTCTTACTACAAATTCGATGGCGTTAGATTAAAAAATGGAAAAGCTATACCGCTACTATTTAGAATATACCGGAATGTTAACTCATCTATAACAATGTTCAGCAATCGCTAAACGCCGTACAGACTCGTTGCAGAAAAGTTTGACCTTGAAAAACTGTCGATAAAGTCCTTCAACAAATGTACATTCGTTTTCATATCTTTATTCAAACAGTATCTCATGTTAAACAAAATAAACTTATCTGCAACGCCGAGTAGCCATCGTGTAGGACCGTATAACGCTTGTCCACGTCTTAATCCACGCCATGAATTTCCTAATGAGACTTTCCAATGCTGGATTGAAATTTACCTATCACACGATCGTCATCAGCACTGTCAACAATATCATCATCCCCAATACACGCGAAAGAGCAATGCACAGTAATCCTCTGCACATACAAATACATTTATAATACAGGCTTTACAAAATCATCATCATCATTATTATCATCCTTGTCGTCGACTTCTTGGTCGCACGGTTGACTCCTTCCTCAGCGATGTATCGAGGTCGTAGTCGTAGGCGCCGTGGTGACGACCTTCTGCTGCTCGCTCTGGAAGTACTCGGCTAGTGAGTTGATGGATTTGCGGGCGACACTATCCTCGCCACACCAGTCGACGCTGATACTTTTGCGACCACCTAGGCCACCAGGTCGCTTCAGCTCGCCCCATTCATCGATCAGCTTCAACAGCAGATTTTTTGTGCTCGTCGGCTCGTCCAGGTTCATCGTCTTGTGAATATCCTGGAGAGTGGCTATTCGAGGGACGTCTCGGCATGTCTCACCGAATCTTCGTTTTATCCTGCTTTGACGCCAGGGTGGGGTTAGATCCATCTCACGCGTTTTTGTTGTTGTGGATTGCTCGAAGATTTTGGAGTTGTTGACGTCGTTAGGCGATAGCTTTTTCGTCACGGCACTGCTGCTGCTGCTACTGCTATTACTGGTAATTGTTTTTGTGGTAGTTGTGTCGTTACTACTGTTGCTAGATGTTTTTGTGGTCCGTTTCAGGCTGAAGAAATTCGTGCTGGAACTGCTGTCGTTGGTATTATTGTATTTGTCGAGATTTCGACTACCATTAAACGTTGTGCCATTGAGCTTCCTCTGTCTGGTGATATTCGACAGCTTTTCCGAGATCTCGTTCAAGTCGTTCTCCGCTTCTTTTGCTTCCTTGATTACTTTTGTTCTTGTCGACGTTGTCTTCTCTTTGTCCTTTGTCTTTTCTGTACTACTGCTCTTGGTTTTCTCTATGCCATTTGCACTACTGCTACTACTACTTTTCATTTTCTCCATACCATTCTCCGTATTCTTCATCTTTGCCTTGCTAACATCATCTGCATTGCCAGGTTTTGACGAGCCAACTGCAATAGACCTGAGATGCTCTGATAGTTTTATAATCTCCTCTGCTAAGAGAATCTGCGAAGCAGGATCCATCTTGTTCTTGTCCATGCACCTGCCTTCGGAAGCACGCCTCTCCAAGGCCAGAGCGAGGTCTGGTACAGCCAAGAAGAATCCAGCACCATCTGGACTTTGCGAATCAATGGTACTCGTGCTACTGCAAATACTACCCCTTGGTGAGGGGCTGTGACCCCTCAACGACACTGTCTCCTCTGAACTCTGCCGTTCCAACGGCACATTATCTAACGAATACGGACTGTTAGGATGTTCTCGCCAACGTTCAACAAACAATCGTAGATTATCCTTGGTCACATCCAATTCCAATCCTGTGCTTGTCGACGCTACTACTGGCTCCGGTGTTTTCGGCGATGGTGTCTTTGTTGTTGTCGAGTTGATCCGGTTGTTCATGACGTTGTTGGTGGTGGTAGGTGATTGTGGTTTGCGGGCGAGCCAGCGATGCTGGTAGCACTCCCTGGCGCTCGCTCGTTTTCTGAAAGTATCCACAACGAGAGCCACGTCAGGATTTGCCAGGTGTCCGGGTGATTGCGTGTTTTTTTTTTATTTACTACAGCGAGATTCAAGAGAGAGCATTTCGCGGCGCTTTTTCAATTTTTTTTTTGTGCAGATATATAAAAATGAATTATTACTTTTTTAATTTTTTGTAATGATGAGTCTTGTTTTTGGGTGGTAGGTTCAAGAGGTTGGGAAAGGTTGGAGTATGACAAAGTTTAGTATTGCAAAGTTTGATAATAAGATCAATGGAAGCGCTAGACGTTTTTGCAATTTTTTGTTAATAAAAATAACTATTTCGTAGAAATGTTTTCATTCAGAGCAGATCATTTTAGTGAGACAATTTTTACTCTAAATAAAAGTAAAATTATGATAATAGAGATCTTCACGAATTTTGAAATATTATTTGATAATTATGAAAAAGCCCGTGCCTATACATAGAGTAAAGATTTTCTTTACGGTCAACGAACGGACGTTTGGATATGGACAAATGAAATATTAATTTATAGTTAGACAAATTCGTTAATTTACTCAAACGATTCGTGACTTAACTATTAACGAATTTGTCTAACTGTAAATGAATATTCATTTGCTCATATCGAAACGTCCGTTCGTTAGCAGTCACGATTTTCTTTTGTCTGCAGTGTATAGTTTCCCAAGTTTTATCTAAGAACTGATAAATATTATTACAAAACCATTATCCTCGTACAGTACCAAAGCTTTTTAATTCGTTTCCAACAATGATTCATCATTTCCCAAGTAATTCATTACAAATTCGTCCAACATCTTTCATATGATCTTTTTATCCCATTAGTTAGATTCGTTTAAAACAAGCACATGAGCAGAACATGACGCTTATACACGTGCATACATGCAGGAAATGATTGAGAGAAAGAGACAGATGTTGTTGACAATTAAACTCGACGTATTATGCAGCACGACCGAGCTCGCACTCGCTTAGTATATACACAGGAGAGATCGAACTCACGATATATCTTTGAGTAGGAGAGATCTGATGAAGTCCTTGGCGTCCTCCGAAATGTCAACGAAGGCCTCATGATCGAAGTCGTATTTTGCGATGGTCACGTTCGCCATTGTCTCCACGTCTGTGTCGCCCATAAACGGTGAGAGCCCGGATAATCTGAAGAGAGAGAGAGAGAAATTTGAATTGCATCAGTATTCCCGTGGAAACTTTTCCGGGCTAAATTGTTCCCTCGAAACAATGAATATTTATCGTTGCGTGCGTATGACTCTACATCGTAGCTAATTTTGTATAAGTGTCGATTGATATGCAAATCAACCATTGACGCTATCATTCCGAATCAATTAACTTTTGTAAATCATTCGTATAGCATTCACTTCCGTTGAATACCAATTAATTAAATATATATTAATATAAAATAATTTTTATTAAAAAAAAATCTAATTAATAAACTGTTAACATCTTGTAGATAAGCCGATAGATCTAAAGCTACCTTATTAACGTAAATAATTGAAATTCATAAATTCAACTTACAAAACATAGCAGATAACGCCGATGCTCCACATGTCTGTGCCAAATCCAATTTGATCGAAATTGACGACTTCCGGAGCGACGAATTCTGGTGTACCGAACAGGACTTGAAGCTTCTTCTTCGGATCCCATTCACGTGCTAATCCAAAATCAATGATCTTTATACGGTTGCCCTCTTTTGTCAGGCACAATATGTTCTCCGGCTGTTTGGAATAGATTATATTTTTTATTAATTTATCTATGTTTTACGTTAAAATATTAGAAAAAAAAATGAAAGAAATGAATTACCTTCATGTCAAGATGTATGATGTTTTGAGAATGAACGAATTCAATGCCTTCGCAGATCTGTCGCATGAATACGGCGCAACTTCTCTCTGTTAAAACGAAATCATCGTCTATGACCCTTTCGAATAGTTCTCCTCCTTCAATCCTAAAATTTCATAATATTAATTACACTGATAAATAATATTTTCATAATCACTTCTGATATTTTGCACATATTCTAAGTCATTGATAAATTTGTTGTTTTTTTTTTAAATATTAAGAAGCATAAATGTTTTATTAATATGAAGCATTAAAAATTTAAGTAGTAAAGGTAGGTCATGAATTTATCTTTAAAAACCTGGAAACTAAATATTGATTTTATACTTTTCAGTCGCTACTATTTATACCAACAGTATTTTAATACAAATTGAATAATATGCCATGATAGCGACCTGATTTAAGAATTTGAAATTGAACTTTTTATATCGTAAATACAATATTTCCATTGACAAACCCATCAAATCGATAAATAATTTCACTTGTCAAAAGCTTTTAAAATTTTCAAATTCATAAATATTAATAATTCCACAATCCATCAGTTATTTGAAATCTGTAAAAACGATAGAGTTATAATTGATCGACAATTGAGCAGTGCTATGCATATCGAAATGTGCACGAAAACAACGCTAACGCGTGTACCGGTATATTTAACTATACATACTACTACACAACAATGCGTAATATACGCATATACGATATGTGTATATACGTACAATTCAAGTATAACATAGATCTGCTTATCGTTCTCTATAGAATCGTAAAGCTGTATCAGACGTGGATGTTGCAGCCGCCTCATGATCTCGACCTCGCGTTCAACTGCACGCCTGTCCTCCTTCCTCGTGGTATTCACCAGCTTGGCTGCTAATGTCAGTTCGGTCTTTTTCTCCTTGCACCGATAAACCGTGCCAAACTTGCCCCTATATATGACATATTGTGTGAATTAGAAACAACAATTCTAAGGTCTTCCACTCCTATCGTATAATAAAATATTACTATCTACTCTACGCTACCTATCATTCCTGCGATTTGTATACATGTATATATATATATATATATGTAAATGCAATAGAGGAAAGAAGACGACACGCCTCATCTATACCGTCGCAAGAGTGTAAACGCTTTCGAAATTGCGCGCGGATTTGGCAGTGGGCATTGTTAGCCAAGCCAAAGTCCAAGTTTCTCGTAGGATTGCGGTATATAAAAGTAAAGATATGATATTGCTTGGAATGAGAGCCTGACGAGTGAATTCTGGCAAATTGCAATGAGGTATGCGTGCGTGAATTGGGAGGTGAATGGTTCGATGTGCGTTTTGATCATTTCATATTTTTAAGAAGCTTATACTTTGAGGCAATTTTAAGTTTAGATGACTTATTGGTGTGGTTACGCGTCTGTTGTAATTTAGATAAATGCAGATTATAACTTTTATATTAAACGATCAAAGTGCCTGACTAAAAAACTTTGATATTTCAATTTATCATCATAGTTTGACGTAACGTAACCAATCAAGCCCGTACCAAGTGTATAACATTTTCCGACCATTGTTTAAATTAATTCAAGTGTACTAAACCATCCAAACCAGAAAAGTCATATTTCATTAAAGAAAATAAAAATACAAAGGTAGTTCTATAATAAATACATGAATCAGGCAAACTTCATTCATTAGAACATTCAACCACTCTACTATACTCGCGTGTCGTTTACATAACATCGAATTTACAACCTCATTCAGTATAAACTTTCCGCATTCGCTAAAATCTTATCTTAGTTTCCTCTCTTCAAAATTATTCCAAACTATTCCTGCATCACATCCGAAAATTCACCACCAACTCTCTGATTCACCTAACGACTGTCAATAATCGTTCTCCTAGACGACTGAAAAAGGACAGAGGTCATTCTTTGACCTCCTATCATATCTTTGATGCAACCGTATATATACCTCGTCTCTTATTTTTCTTTTCAATACGTCGTTATATCAGATTTTAATAAACCTTGAGCCATGCCGGCGCCGTATGTTTAGACAATTCGATCTCGTTTGTCAAAAAGGAAATAAATCCTGGCGCAGGGCCAGGTGTTGGAATTCCACGCGAGCAACAGCGGCGAGTTCATTTCGATCCGCTGATTTACGGGTTTCTTTCTTATAAAAAAGACGAGATTTTTGAAAGTATAACAGTCTTTTTCTTTTTTTTTCTTTTTCTTAGTTAGTTAAAAGGTTTTTTGTCGCTGCGGGGGTCGCGCGTTATTTTCGATGATAGCTGGTATATGTTACGCGCCTTGAGTGGGATTGTTTGCTTTGTCAGGGAGATGAAATATTTAGGATTCCTTAGACGTGGCTTATGTCGTTGGGGGGAAGAGTGTAAGGGGATTTTATGTGGTATTCATCACTCACGTAATATATTACTTGAAAATTCTAATCTGTATGCATTCACATTCTGTTTAATTGATGGTCACTTTTATAATTGTTTAGAAATCACAGAATTTTTTATTTACTTACAACGAGTCGACTCAAACTTTGTGATACGTTTTGGCATATAGAATTATGAAGAAAGCTACAATATTATACCCTAACGCTGAAAAAAACTGAACTTTTGGACATTTGTCGCTATATTTTGATAAAAGTCTTGAAAAATGTTTCTTTTCGAAATGGTAACCATATACCTTTGAAAAAACTTAATTCATCATTTTAAAAATAGAAGATAAAACTAGAGAAAACGACCTTTCATTTGCTTTTTAAAAAATTTTAAAAATGTTGATACCTTGTTAAGTTATGAAATTTTGACATAAACCGTATCGCAAAGTTTGAACCGAATCCGAAACCGGAGGACTGACCCTCTCCTAGTCAGTACTTTATGTATGCATACAACAGGTACACTCAACTATAATAATATTTGTTTTTTAATTTCTTCTTATTCGATAGTATAAGCTATGATCAAGTTCACTACGGTCATTTTGCAAGCATAATTATTTTTTTTCTTTTTGTACAATCCGGCGCGTTTACTAAATCCAATTTATAACAGAAAGTTTTATCATGCTTCATTTCAAGATTTATTAAACCCCGGAATTTTTCTTAAATACAGAGCGTATTAAAAAATACTTTCAAAATTATTCATTGATTATAAACTTTTTTAGTATTAAGACGAGATATTCATATCATTGTGTATTTAAAAACCAAGCAAAAAAAAATCAACAGTAGCACCAACGTCAATTGCGAGAATCAAAAAACCCATATATCCTCATATCCGGCAAACCACCTTCTTAACAAAACAAACGTCCGCTGCAATCGCAACAGGAACCCAAAGCTCCAAAAATTTTCTGCTCTCTCTCTCTCTCTCTCTCTCTCTCTCTCTTCCCGCAGACATTGATCAGCAAATCATCTCACACTCGCGACCGGCTATTCCCCGAAAAAAAGACCCACACATCCGGCCTCCCTCTTCTCTCTCTTTCTCTCCTTCTCTCTCAGGAGAAACCGCGCGGAAGTACGATCAGCGATTTGTAATGAAGCCAAGTCACGTCAGTGAACCCGCACTACGCGCTCATATGTCAAGAGCGGCCCTTCGCGTGTATTTATATATCGCGCCGAGACCTTGATTGCCGTCGGTTAGTATAGTCGAAACGAGAAGACACTGCCGGCAGAGGCTCAGCGATGTTTCTCTCTCAGACTGTGCGCATAGGTGAAGATAGACATGATTCTTCGTAAGAGAGCGAGAGAGAGAGAGAGAGAGAGTGATGCACCACCTGCGTGCAAGTGTCTAGGTATGAGGAAGTATAGTATAAAGAGGCGGTTGCTCTGTTCTCGATGTATGCGATTCGTTAATGAATTGCGAGGACGGTGAATCAAAAGAGGAAGGGATGTGAGTCTTTACGAGTACTTACGCGAACTTTCGGATTCACACGGAAACGCGGGTCGTGTGGTATTGAGGGAGATTTGCGGTATTGAATGAGTACCGGCTTGGCACCTGATGATGTTCTTATTAATCGCTCGCTATGGCTATATATTATGTTTATGTAATTGATTTTTTTCTCTTTTTACTAAATTATTCATATTGTCTATGGTATTTTAACAAACTATCGACACTTCGGGAGCTCGAATTTATTATTAATTCCTGGTTATTTCATGCACAAGACACGCAACCTAAGTTGCAATAAAATATCCTTAATCCCTAAAGACGGTACGACACATGCTGATATTTTTAATTTTAATTAATACATTGTTACGACTCTTTAAACTCCGATTTAATTTAGCAACAAATTTTACGACAAGTAGCATAGGCTTTAGACTATTGCATTTTTTCCGTGCGAGCATACCGTATCAACTTCAGGGTCACAATGCAACCGGATGTGGGATCCCCGATCTTACGATATACCATTGATATATGGCTAATTACCTATCAAAATCTACATGAAAAAGTGTATATAATATGTTTATGAAATAATTTTAGTATAGTGATGGTCACCCAATTTTTTATTGTTCAAATGAAAATTGAATTTCAATTGTAATATAACATGAATTCCCTAGTGTAATTGAATAATTTAGTAAAATATATCCTAAAATTATCGTTAAAATTTTGTGCAATCGCATAACCGAAAATGACATTCTATTTAAAAAGCAACATTCATTTCTCCTAAACCGGACAAAGTAATTTCCACTTCTACGCGCGCGTTCATAAACCTAATCTGTCAAAAATTGTATTCATGCGGATTTCCCGACAACCACACATATTTTCGTTGGTAAATAAAAAGCTTCTATGCCCACGCGTACGAGTATTACTTCAGCACCTATTCGGACACGAAGATGATACATAAAGTCCGTGAGAAACTTCACAGGAATGTATTCTTCTTCCTCTTGGCGTTGGTACTCGCGGGGGTCATTCGTCAGTGTTGATGCATTCCCGCAGATTTATTGGTTCGCGTAGCAAGTTTATGTGACTCAACACGTCTTATAGAATTAATGTTTATGGAAGTGAAATAAACGGGGTCCATAATTTTTTGGGATAAAAATAGAAAACTTCTCGGTCATTCCTGGGTGGTCTTTTTTGGATGCCGTTGGCATTTCTATATAGATGAATGAAAGAAAACTGGATTATTGCGGTTTAGTTGTTTGCTAAAAAATTTATTTCTTCATTTAACCATTATTTCAACGTATAAGTAAACAAACCGCAGCACTTATCAATGGCACACGAACAAATTTTAATTATATACTATTGACAGCTTTATATCAAGCTCAATTTTTCTACCCAATGAATCCTATACGTGAACTCTACTCCGCAGACAAAACATGTGCGCGTGTCTTCAACATCGAAATGAAAAATCTCCGCAGCCAGCAACTGCTTTAAAAAAAAAAATTCGAAAAGGAGACATCGGACTTTAATGTCCACTTGTACGCGCTCGTGTTGTATAGGTGTCGAAAAATTTGTTCTATTTATAATCGGAACATTCCTCAGGCAGTTGAAGAGGGGGAGAGAGACAGAGTCGTGACTAAGTTTATTTATCATACCACGCTGTTGATCTCTGCAGAGATGAACATCTGCATAAGCGCAAAACGATTCTTCGCCACGTCGCGACGCGACGCGAATTCTTTTGCACGTGCTTGGGTGTCGTCGCTGTGTCGCGTGCTTGCCTCATTACCCAATAATCGATTCAATTGTATTATATAGATGTATGTATATGTATGTTGTTGTTTCAAACTTATATTCTCCTCAGGGATATTTAAACAATCTAAAAAGGCACCAACAGGGTGACATTGAACATTTAAAATTAGGACTTTTCTTGAAGATTCTTTGACTTTCTGTCGTTTATAGGTTGGTTTGATGTTATACAGAGTGATGTAATTTATTTCTTATTTACAGCCACTTTAAGAGTTACAACAGTTTTATTTACAATCTGTTTTTAGAATGAAAAAATTATAAATTACAAGTAAAAGAAAGTATATGTTTACATTTTTTTTATTTTTTATGGCTAATCTCAATTATTAGTGTAACTGAAACAAAGACTTCTTCAAATACACTTTTAAAAATAATATTTTTTTTAGCGTGTGCTTAAAAAAGTTTTGAAATGTATATTGGCATACTCATTTAATATTATTGTTTACTTTTTCGCTTGTATATTTGAACGTGCAGCACAGCTTAAATTCGTTTCTTTGTACCTAATTTATTGTTTAATCCTAAATAACAACTACACTTTATTATTTATTCGCTACATTTCAATTTTCTATATCTAATTTTAGTCAATTACAATATTAAATTAAATTTTACAACCTAAAATGAATGAATCAATCTATTAATAAACTTTACCAAACCTATAAATAACTCGAAATTAGTCGAAAATTAATCAGCAAAACCCGGCAAACCGTCCAATAATCTTAAAAATCCACGTGCGTATCCAACTCTACATACAACTCAACTCTCGCAACATCGCGTATATAACATCCAAAGCTCTCTCTCTCTCTCTCTCTCTCTTTCCCACTCATTCGCGCGCCACTCCCCCGACGCGTATATTTCGAAACTCGCGTATATACAACCGTCGTCAATTCTGCGCAGCTTCCTGCCTCTACCCAAAAATCACTTCGCCGTCGCTGCCGTCGCCGCGTGAGCAAGCAAGCAAGCAAGCGGCTGCCAAATACGGTGCCATAATCAAAATTGACTGGCGTGCGTTGCGTGATGTATTCCTTCCTATACCCTTTTTACCACCCTCGCCTCATGCGCTTGTGTGTGTGTGTGTGTGTGTGTGTGTGCTTAGAAGCCAAGTGCGTCTTATCGACCATTTTTGTTTTATACCACGAGACGACGTATGTATATATATATACGCGAATAGAGAGATGCTGTGTGTTGTTTGTAAGCGGACGACGAGTGAGAGCTTTTATCAAAAGAAAAACGCTTTTTTTTCATGGCATAAAGTAAAGACAAAAGCTGTTTGAATGTGAGAGGTTCTCTAAAGTGATGAGAATAGCGGGGATCACGAAAGTTTATATAGTCGGAGGAATGATTTGTTATTTAAAGTAAAGTTGATTTTAAAATCAAACGGAGAAAAGAATTTTTATTTATGAATAATGTTTGACGAGGATCGAATTAACTTTATACAAAGTAGGTTACCGGAAAATTGGAAGCTATATATTACAATTTTTGTTATATGAATTATTTTTCAAATTCTTAAAAAAGAGAACCACTGAATAATTTAATGTTTTTAACGGGCCAAAAACCAGTTAGCATATTAATTATTTTACGAGTAAGAAATATCAAGAAGTCCGAGTTAAGTTTAAAACATGTTTAAATTTAAAATTACTCCATTATCCAAAAACGCATTTTCCCGGTTATCACATGAATTATTTCTAACAAAAAGTACGCGAATAGTGTACTCAGTATATACAAGCAAACTGTAAAAAAGAAACCTAGAATGTCTTGTCCATCGAAGCATGAAAATCTCAGCCTTAAAAGTCAGATATATTCATTCTTCCCCTGAACGGGCACAGTTATATACCAAAGTCCCGCACCATTCCAAATACTTGGAATAAAATTCAAAATAGATTCCCAGAGAGAGGGAATATCTAACGGCGTGAAATTCAATGCAGCGTATTTTACGATTTACGTGCTTGCTTGCTTATATATCCTCGCCTCAAGGCGTGAGAAGACGACAGAAGAGAAAGAAAGAAAGATTCATGGACACGTACCTGCCAATTTCGGATTGGATGTCATAATGGTCCTTGAAGTCGACGCCCTTGCGCACCGTCACTTCTCTGTAGGGGAAGCTCGGCTCGAGTTCTGAAAAGTTCGATGTACATGTCAAGGTATATATGCTATATAGGTTTTGGTTTCCCCCTATATACTAACGATCATCTTGCTAATTAAATCGCGCCTCTCGAGCTAACCTTCTAATTATTATTAAGTATACAAACGTTTGGAAATAGCTTTTATAACTGCCATGACATAATCTCACGACCGTTATACAACGAAATATTGATTTACGATCGGATGATTATAAAAGACGCGCGGGCTTTGCTATATAACGTCATATAATTTCCGGCAATGGCCCAATCAATTGACTCACACACTAATGAAGCCATCTTCCTTTAATGTGTGTGTGTGTGTATAATGTAGCCGAACGGCTTATTACTCATATTTTCAATAAGCTAAGATATTTTGGCAAGGGATATCGTTAATTAGGATCCCCTAACATGAATGAATACGCGCGTGTAAATGTTGCCGCGCAGTCGTTCCAAAATCATAAATTATCGACCGAGCGCATACCGAGTCTCTAAATAATCGCGTAAATGCACTTTTTATAGATCCTGTAAACTCCTTCTGACCCAGTTTCTGTCATAGAATATTTTAGATTATGGAGTGATCTACGTGCTGCTGGACCGGAAATTTAAACGTAGTAGGCGGTGATGTTTATAATAGACGCAAACGAGCTTTAGTGGAAAGCTTGCAAAAATATTGAAATTTTTCTATTCTTTGTATTGCATAGTACATTGGTTGATTTTGCAAAATAATTACCGAAAAATGATAAAATAACGTTGTTGCCTTATATTTTCATTTAAACACACTCTTATACTTAAAATCATTATTTGTATGTAATTTACTTGAAACGACGACCAGTTCATTGGCAAAAAATTACTATGCAGAATAGGAAAAATTACTATATTTAGCATGGGAAAAATTGTGGTTTATAGTTCATATGGTCAGATTACCAAAATACATATAGGAATTTTTTATATTTTTTCTGTCAGTGTAGAATAGAGCCAAAAAAGGAAATGAATTTAAAAAAAAATATCAACTTATACAATCTTAACAAATACCAAACATTCATTCACATCCAATCATCCGCATCGACAGTAAATATACGCGCGTACCCGTAAGTCCGGCCATTTGCAGCTAAAATTCGCTTCTCTCTCTCTCATCCCTGTTATAGTCACTCTCTCTCTCGTACGAAATTCTTCTTCGCGGCCTTAGCTGACTATTCTTAGCTCATCATCACCGCCTCTCTCTCTCTCTCTTTTCTTACATCCCACGGAATAATAATCTCCTTGAAATTTTGCGATACATATACATATACATGCATTACATCGCGACCTATTTCCTCTCTCTCTATATAAGTTCAATATACTCGAAACTGGAGCATATTCCACTTCTTAGCGTAGCAAGCAATCCTCTTCAAACATTCATACATACATACATATATATATACAGGTTAAGTAAAGGGAAATTATTACATCGATCGTTTGGTTAGTCGCGCGCACACATATACTAGAAGAGTCGCGTATACTATTCTGCTACCGGGACGCGAGAACGCGACCGATCCGAAATAAACTTCGCGAGAGAGGAGAGTAGTATCGCGCGCGAGAAAGAGAGAGAGAGCGAACGCTTGCTCCAATTCTACATTCCGTAAATATATAGAAGAGAGAGTGAGAAGCGCGAGCTTTCACTCTAGCTTGCGGTGGTGGACGTTCGCTAGCCGCACAAGTACACGTCTTCCAAAATGCTATTTATTCATACGAAAATTTCACAGAGACCGTAGGTATTATGTAAGGAGATACCAAAAACGTGGTTTTCGTATACCAATATTTTCGCAAAAATCCTTATTTTTTTTTTTTAAATTCTGCAAACATATGAAAAATATCGCGATTCGCGAACGAGCGTAATACAAAATGTTTCTTTTCCCCAACTATCCTAGACATACACATACACGCTGATATTTGCACATCATACATCAGCAAAACTCAATGCATATATACATATATAAAAAAAAAACAACTTCCTTTTAGCGCCACTCAGTCAATTGGTCAATTGAATTAGCACACGTTGGGCGCAGGTTCATATATACCTTGCGTCAATAATCGGTATTGCACGTTTATTATTCAACGCGAATAACGCATTCCCCTTCATATTCGTTATAAATTTCCTTTCGCGACACATATTCATATATATATATATATATATATATATATATATATATATCCCTTGCCAATAAAACACCGCGCACTAACAACCATAACATTCCAAAAATCGGCAACATATATTCGCACATATATATTTAAAAAAAAAAAATCATTTCATCAACTTCTTCCCACCTCTATATAACATATCAAGACCATCGTTATATTAAACAATCAATCATATATAGAAATATATCCTTACCGCCGACAGGATCGGTTTCATCCACGCGAATCATCTTGCGTAGTCCTGTATCTTCTTCTTCTCTTCTCAAGCTTCTCCTACAAATAATACACACGCGGTTATAACCGCGCGCACTTTCTTTTTTTTACCTCCTCCTTTCGCTATACGACAATTCTTCAATCACACAGCTATATTTTATTTTTTTTTTTTTTTTTTTTTTCTTAATCTCAACAAACCACCAAAATCAGCGGGGGGTCGCTCACTCGCACACACCGCACGCGCGTGCCGCCCGAGCAGCGATTATTGACTATCGCGCGCGTGCGTCCGTCGTCTCTCGCGAGTAGGTAGGTACTCTTCTTCTTCTTCTTCTTCTTCTCCTCCTCTCTTTCTCTCTTCTTCCCAGCGCTGTTCAACGCGCACTCGCACGCGCGCGCCCGCTCGACGGATTTAGATTTTCAACTCGCCGCCGTATAGCGGATTCTCTGCTGCTGCTGCTGCTACTACTGCTGTTACTGCTACTGCTTATTCTGCTTCTCTGCATGCCACGTGATGCGCGTGGTTCGCGTGAGTTTACTTTATTACACCTATAGGGGTGAGGAAGAGGAGGGGAGAGGGGAGGTGTAGACGGCTGGCCCTCTTGTGATGGTATAGCAACTACCCTTTGCGTCTATTCAAGGTGTGCGAACGCGGGAGTGAACGAGGGGTGCCTTGGCTTTTTGTGTGTACACGTACATACGCGAAGAGAAGAGGAGAGGAGACTCTCTTTTGTCTGGCCCACGCGGAGGGGTTTGCGCGCGTACACTTTTTTTTTTGCGAACCGTGTGTATTATGGACGTGCGAACGCGTGCATAGCTTGGGGTAGTAGTAGTTGTACGCTTGCTGTCTTGTGTGTCTTATCAGAGGGAAAGAGAGAGAGAGAGAGAGAGAGAGAGAGAGAAGGCTTTGTCTAGTGGCTGCGAGTGCGCGCGCTTTTTTTTTACGAACGCGTGGAAGTTGCTGCAGCTCGGCGTTTGCATTTGGGTATGAGTATATATATAGTAAAGAGGTTCAAGGGAAAACCTTGCTGGCTGGTTTTTGTTTGATTATTCTTAGAGAAGAAACTTTAGATGATTTATATAAAAATCTGTCAAATTTGAATTTCACACCCTTCGGAAAACTGATTTTCGCGGGTGTTTGAAAGTCGATTTTACCTAAAAATAAAAGTCAATGCTCACAATTGAGCCCTTTTTTGTGACATATAAGTAATTTAATCTTAAATATCCTCTATTTCGTTAAAAAATTATGTTTCTACTATTGAATGTCCTTGTAAGAGGAAGAAAGCTTTGTACATAGTTAACATATTTATCGAGTTAAGGCTTGGTAGCTACATTTTATTAATAATAAGATTTGAGCTGTAACAACATAATTATTTAACCAATAAAATTAAGAATTTTGTTTAAAACTTTAATATAGTTACAATATCTATTTCCTACTACAATATCTTATATAGCTATCTTCACAGTTATAATGTCGTCTTGGTCATCAATAAAATATTCTTCTCTCAATTTTCCTATCTGCCGTTAGATCTAACTTCAGTTTTCAAACCAGTTCAAATTCTTATTTTAAGAGGATGTGAGGACCTATTTTTAATATCTAATTATTTGATTTCTAAACATTTCTTTGCTAAAAAAAAACTTGACGCTCGTAAATATTAAAACTACATTCCGAATTTTTTTCAAGTAATTCCATCAATGTCTTCTATTCGATTTTCATATTTAAATATCAGCATAAATGCGATCCCTGCCTTACCGACGCCACGATTATTAATAAATTCGTTCATTATTGTAAATTTATAATCGAAAAAAATCACTTTTTCCCGCGCTACGTATATATATATATATATAAAAACTGCTATCAGCATTTTTTTTATCGTCTTTATTACAACAATTGCAGATTATGATTTGGTGAATAAATAATACAGTGGCTCTTGAATAAAGTAAATCATATTATTTATTGCTATAGTTATTGTCACGTAATTATTAAATAGATGTTAAACGAAGGTATAGTACTTATGTTGCACACGATCAACTGGCAAGGACAGACAATTTGTACCGGTGGAACGTCTTCGTTGGGTCTGACGATACCTATATAATAAGGTGGCAAAGCTAGCTATACATTCGCCTAGACGAAAGCAAGATATGCAATCACATATACACATATAAAAGCACTGGACACACCAAGACACGTCCATTTATAAACTATAAATCATAGCTATTAAGTCTTGTGTATGTGCATATATACATACCCACATTCACACGCACCAGATGACGATAAATATTCTTAATAACTTCCATAGAATTTTCATGTTCTACAAATCCCGTCAGTGCTCCATCCCTTTAATATATATCCATACGTTCTATCCTTAATAGTATTCTTCTTAGGACTTTAGCTCGTTTAATTAAAAGGAAAATAATATAGAAATATGAAGTTGTATTGCGATTGGAATTAAGGTAGGTCACTAACAATTTTCGAGTCAATGTACTCTATAAATTTTTTTTCGGTGTAAAATCGAACACTGTTACAGAATACTGAATATATACAATATTTTTAGTGTAATAGCCATAAAAAGCATTTCGAATAAAAAACAATAACAAAATTGGAAAGTATTTTTCTTTTCCGAAACACTCAGTATATATGATTATACGAGAGAATTGAAGAGTTGAGCATCGTGAATCCAAGCCAGTTGTTTGTAGAACTTTCGAAAAGTTTAAATACATGTAAATAATAAGAATGTTTAAATATTGGCAGGATCCCAATAACGGCAGTGGGATTGCTTCAAAGAGGAGATAATTACATCTAGAATCTGATATTTTTAACAAATATTTCTGCAAAGAGGAAACGTTAGTCGAATAACTACTCACATTCCCGTACAGCTTGATTAAATTTCAACATCAACACCTTAACATTTCAATTTCATTCATGATTTCCCGTCAATGCCAACTCTATCTTACCCCACTTATTAATAAATTCGGACCTTCAACATTCCCAAATCATATGTACAAATTACATCGAAATAAGTAAAATAAAACCCTACCGAAACAAAGAAATGGGTAGCAAAATTATAACCACGTTTGTTTCTATGCGTGAATCACCGGCGCCACGATTTTTCGTCCCCTCGCGTTCTATATCTTTATAAAGCCATATAGCCAAATTATTTTCTGCACACGTATACGCACCTATTAATAAAACAAGCTGTCGGCTTGTTGTTAAACCATCGTTGTTGCTTTCCTACGTCGCTATACGTATAAGCATTACAGGTATATACGTAGGAAGAAAGTGTAGAGAGAGAGAGAGAGAGAGGGAAAGAGTGAGAGTCAACAGCGAGGGCCGTAGAAGCGAACTTCACTCAACCCCTTCACGCGCGTGCGCGCGTATATAACGAGTAGGTATAGAGCATATAAGAGATTGTCTCAGTGGCACAGCAAACTTTTTTCCTATTTTTTTTTTCTGCAAGATATAAAGCAAGAATAGTTTTTAAAAAATGAATGTTTTTTCAGTCAAATTGCATTTTTTCCCTAGTAATTACCTCGATTATTATAACAACGATTGTTCCTTTTGTTTTTTGTTTTTCGAACAACAAAAAAATTGTAAAATATATAACCTAAGCATTTTTTTTCTTTTTCGAGCCAAAATTAATGACTTTGGTTCAAGGTATATTACCGTGCCGCAAGCGCGAAAGTCAAATTTTATGTAAGAAAAAATAGAACCAACAACGCGTCGAAGGTGAAACAATAAAGAAGCTCTGCTCTTAACGACGTCGGGGTTGGCGAATTTATAAATGATAAAAAATATACTTAGTTTTTCACTAAACAGTGGTCAAGAAGATACTTGTAAAAAGTGCGTAATTATATATATATATATATATGAATGTGTATGGACACAATCAATGAGTGCAAGGAATTTATCGAAATCATCATCACACACATGCAGACTCTACAGACAGACACTTTGCATTTCAAACTGCGAGGATGTCAGGGTCACTTTCGCCCTTCGAATCAGCATCCGTAACTAAAAATAAGCAGCAAGAGAGACACGCGACGATATGCGATCGCCAACCGGCTTGATATACACGCGTTTAAAAAAAAGTTCATCGTGAACCAACGTCAACATCACTTTGGTCAATGTAATTAAAGTCATCTCCGAACGTTCGACATACCCAATATTATATACATTTTGTTAAATTAGTTGTTTGATGTTTTTCTTTAAATAATATGTATTGTAACACGTGCATATATTATGTATAACTTACAATATGAGGGTAACAAGCAAAGCAAGTGTATTTATATCCATGGCAAATGTTTAACATATATGAAAATTTAACAAAATACATACACCTTTTGTAAATTATGTAATATCCATTAAATCAAAATTAATAAACATATTTTGAAGCATATATGTAAATTACTTTCAAATAAGTGTTCATGCATATTATTCTTTACTTTAATATAACTTTACAAATTCTGAAAAAAATTCGAATCAATTAAAAATTTGATGTACGTATATATGTGGCTTCCCGGAATAACTGAATAAGTCATCCACTTTTCGAGTTTCCGAAAAAAACGGGTTTCAATGTTCAAACTTAGATGTAAGATCGGGAGAAACGAGATGAGTCGCGATACTTGACTAGTCAATTGACACATTCAAAACACATATTTATACGCTGATTTCAACAGATTATACATTTTCTGGTTATTCCAGGAACTCTGGACTTATCTCATAGTGCGGTTCGCCTTTATTTTAGAGCGTATTCTTTAATTTAATTATCAAACGCGTCAATAAATTACAAAACAAGCAATTTTTTTTTAACTTATACAAGAAATTTCTATTTTTCTGACATTTCTATTAAATTTATGACCATTAGTATTGTATTTGTACTGTACTAATATTGTAAATTTTAAAATGTTTATAATGTTAAAGTGTACAGGAATTTTTTAAATAAACAAATAAATATATATACAGGTTAGCTATCATATATATTCCCATTAAATTTAAATAGATAAAATAAATGACAACTAAAATAAATGACAAAAATGATGGACTTATCCGCTTATTCCGGGCAGAAAATTTAAAAAATGGACTTATCTGATTACGTTTCGGGAGAATTGTAACTTTACGGCAATATTTTTGCTACTACTGAAAGTGATAATGAAAAAGGCCAATTGAAGATACAAAATCCGGGGTTATCTCGATTTTCAAAAACAGTGAACTTATTCGGTTATTCCGGGAAGCCACAGATATTATTTGCGTTTATAAATATTGACAATTGCATTTCCGACTATAGATATAATTGTAAAATATCATAATTTTTAGTTATTATACGAGTTTGTGTATACGTACTTTTTCACTAAATTGAACGTAAGGAAAAGAGAATGAAATGAATTATAAATTATATTCAAAATTAGATTTAAAATTTTGAAAAAAAAATATAAGATTTAATGATGTACTCCGAAATACACATTGGAATAATTTTTTTTAATCGTTCTAGGTATATATATCAGATGTTTTGCCTGGCGAGTGACATTGTCGGCATTATCAGACAATAGCCGTTATAGTTAGAACTAATTCGCAGGTTTAACAACTATAAAATCTCTGGTGACTAGAAAATAGATTAGCCGTCTCTAACTCATTCACTGACATTGAGTTATCCAAGTACATTCTCGAGGGTATAATTGAATTTTGCTTACGAGAGTTTACATAAGACCAGAAAGATCGTAAATTTAATTTAAGACTATATTCGATAGAACTAATATAATTCCTATATTTTAAACGAGAAAGACGGATACATATTGCGCGATGCCTCTTAAACTCTATATAATGTCGCAGCTCGCTGGTTGATTTCCACAAACAACGATAGCATTTCTTGACCTGGATAGCGCGTATAAGTTCAATGTCATACCAGGTCGGGTACGAACCAGGATTTCTCACGACGATTGGAACAAATTTATCTATTGATTTATGAATAATTTCATAAAAACAAGGTAAGTTAGAGTCAAGACAACTTTCGTGCAAGAGCGAATCCCAATTCATGTTATCCAAGTAATTGATAATAGAGTTAAAATCAGCATCAACGAAGTTTCTCTTACGTGTTGGGATAGAGAAGGTTGAC
>JAYJLV010043910.1:0-22166 GCA_036873485.1 Torymus texanus
GTGTGGGTGTGTGTGTGTGTGTGTGTGTGTGTGTGTGTATATATATATATATATATATATATATATATATTGTAACGCGTATACGCGAGAAAGAAAGGAAGGACCGCTACGAGATTTCGGCCGTGAGAAGCTGCTACTATACTGCAGTAGAAGGATTTCGAAAGTCGCACAACGTTTTTTTTTTTACTTTTCACCTCCTCGCGTTGGTTGTTTCCTTTCGCTTTCTGCCCCAAGGGTTCCTTCTTCATCGTCTTCTTCCTTCGTCAGATATATACTGAGATTTTAATCGACATCACACAGCTTTGCAATCGAAAACCTCTTATATACACCGCCCACACCGGAACCACATAGTACCTTATAACCAAAGACAGTAACATAACATCATCATCAAGACTTTTGAATCCTCTTTGTTCCTCTATACCTCTCCAAAACACACAATACGTCCATTATTACTACCTACTCTCTCTCTCTCTCTCCCTTCCTCTCTCTTTCTGCAAAATGCAAAAAAGTCCTTGCACGCCGATAACAATCCTCCTTCTCCAACACACAACGAAGGATATTATACCCATTTGCTCGTTCGCTTATACATATAGAAAACAAAGGCAATAACGGCTGCTAATATACGACGCCGGTCAGTGTCGCGAGCTTATAACCTAAACCTTATACCGTTTACATGCGCCTAACTCCATATATATATATACACATACATACAAACATTAAGTTCATGCGTATGTATACAGCTATACTTGCCGAGCGCACGGTTGCATTGTATTATACGTGAGCGCGCGAGTTGAGCTGTGAGCGCACGATTAAAGAGCACGAGGCCGGCCGGCTTGCTTGCTTGCTTGCTTTTGCTTGCTTGCGCCTACATACCGTATCTAGCCCGCGCGACGACGACGACGACGACGACGACAACGACTGCGACCTTACGCGTCTCTCGGCCTTTTTCCATGTAGCAATGCGCGTGGCTGTGTGTGTAGGTGATTTTCATGGCTTCTGTATATATACATGTGCGGTGGGCGTGTTTTTATATATATATATATATGTGGGAAATTCGGCTGCGACAAAAGTGAGAATAGTAGGCGTATAAAAATCGTATTTGTGTGTGTGTGTATATCTATATATGCGCATGGGGGGATATAGTGAGAGGCCGTGGGTTCGTGTCTGAGGGCCGTTCGGGTGTCTAGTTTCTCTCTATAGTTCCCTATCTATCTATCGCGCCCGGCGTATATATATATTTAGACCGCTCTGCGCCACAGTATATATACAGCTCGATTCCTGGTCTTCTCGTGTATATAGGTTAAAAAGAGGGGACAAAAAGAGAGGATCCAGACTGAGAGAGATAATGAGCTGCGCCATGTTCTTCATTCCTATATAGTATATATACTCCCCCGCGACGATAAGACTATTCGTATATATACATATACTCTCCTACATCGCTATAGCGCTCAAGTTCGCCCATTCAAGCTTACGCACTATACCGCAAGTTCGCCTGCGTATATATATACATATATATAATCTTCCTGTATGTGAAATCTCTTACTCTTACGACGTCCGCGCCGTACCGTCTACGTTGATTATGTCTTATATATACACACTATATATTATACTCTGCTACTACTGCTGCTGCTGCTACTGCTACTGCACACTATATATATGTAACTAAAAATAGTGATGCGTCGTCGTCGTCGTCGTCGTCGCGTTGCCCGCCGGTATATACAACACTAATCGGCCGCGCGCCTCTTTCGAAACTGCGAGGTGAAAATGGGTCGCGTGCGAACGCTGTATGCACAGACACATACATATACACAGAGAGCAGAGAGGTAATAGCGCAGTAGCATCGTCGTCGTCGTCGTCGTCGTCGGCTGGAATTCCCGGGGAGTATAGAGGAAAGTAGGTCGCGCGCGCGCAGCTCGAATAAAACTGGGTTACAGAGGAGCTACTGCTGCGCTTTGCTATACATATATATATGTATATACACATACACCCACATATACCACCCCCATGAACTGCTACTGCTGCCCCGAGAGCTGACCTGAATATTTCGCCGTTTTGCGCGCGCGACCGGTGAAACGCGGAAAATTCGTTTGTTATATATGTATATAAAGCGATCTGTACAGTAGTGACAAAGAGAAATGCTTATATATATATATGTATGCATCAATGTCAGAACGAATCAATCTTGCATATATATATAGGAGAGTAAAAAAATATTCGCGGTTGCATGAATCCATATATATAATAATAATATAACAACGTATAGGCGCGAGAGATAACACGCACAAAGTGTGCAACAACGACAACGACGCGCGGCATCATCATCAGCCGGCAACCGCGTGCGCTTAATATATGTTATAATTGAATACCCATCACGTATCAACATCGCGCAAGAACCGATAACACAACGCTTATATATATATTCACTCGCCCCGTGCACTCTGACCCTCCTTTGTCTCCTACCCACACACACACACACACACACACACTTTTCATCGTCATCCTAGATCTATCTTTCTGCGCCCACTTCTCTGCGCACTCTCGTGTTATAAAGACAAAAAAAAAAGAAACAAGAAGAAACATAGCAGCGACTGTACAGCCGGCCGGCTCGTGTACAAGATATAGGATATATATATATATATATATATATGTGTGTGTGTGTAAGTACGCGCCCACACATCAGCGGCCGGCATAGCAGCAGCAGCAGCAGCAGCAACCGTTGCATAATCGAATCCCATGCAGGCGCAGCACAGTAACTAGGCGCGAGTGCGAGCTCACATACAATGAAAGGTCACGCGTGGGCGTGGCATATGTGTATATGTATGTGTGTGTGTGTCATTATTCAATTTCACTTTTCATAGTGAGTAAACATTCCGGGTGAATGTATATATGTATATATATTTACAGTGACGACAAAGCAGCTAGTCTGCGAGTCTACGATGATGTGGTTGTCTTAATTCGAGAGTTGTGGTAGTAGTAGTAGGTATGAGCATTGTTTGTATAATAGGTTAGAGACGATAATGGGTTGACTCATACATTGACAGAGATATTTATTTATGCAGAAACTTGCGTATAATGCGGTTAAATTGATTTTTTAATTGTATAATAATAAAATATACTATTATGTATATGTTGAAAACGATGGTTTTCGAATAAGCTATATGTAAATTCGATCGAAACATCTTCGAAACGACTTCATCCAACTTTAAACTACTACTACTTCACAATCTTTTAACCATTTAGAGCGCGCAGATATTCATGAAAAACTAATGAAGCTTAAACAGCGATCTCTATATCTCCACTTTAAACCAACTGAAATCTCAATTTCTCTCTACCCTACCATTTCCACACACCTAAATCGACCCATCCTCTGCATCCTCTTTTCTCTTTCATCCAACAACACACACCACACACACACACCAGTCACGAAAACTTACTACTTTCCCGTAACCACCAGTTCCGAATTTCCACGAACACCCCTCGAATCAATAACAACACCAGCATTCGGAAAAACCCTTGTGTATATATATATATATATAAGGCGTGTAATGGTGGTGACTCTCCCTAGAATTTCCTTTTACCCCAAGGCGAGGGAGGAGAATGCGGAAAAGCTCGCCGTCTCGTAATCGATCGTAGGTTGCAGCACACACACACACACACACACACACTAGTATATATGGGAAGCCCCGTATACAGTGTGATGGACATCCATGCGCGCGCGCGCATTTCACGGGCCTATATCGACCTTAATCTGCAACGAGTGAGGCGGGGGTTGCGTGGCAACGTCGTCGTCGTCGTCGTCGTCGTCGTCGATTACTACTACTACTACTACTACGTCGTCGTCGTCGTCGTCGTCACACGCAACGTATCGTCGCGTCTACGTGTGTATTATACAGCCAGAGTGAGAGAGAGAGAGAGAGAAAGAAAAGCATCGTCGTTCGCCGGTAAAGCGTAGAGAGGAAAGGAGGGAGGGGGCGAGCATTGACCTAGTTTTCGCGCGAGCAGGAGGGCCGCGCATCCGGGTTACCCAGTCAGCGCAGGGTCAGTTCCTCTCTCTCTCTCTCTCTCTCTCTCTCTCTCTCTCTCATGTGAACGAGAGGGTAGTAGTGGTAGTAGTGTGAAGAGAGTACAGCGAGAGAGAGAGAGAGAGAGAGAAAGAGAGAGAGAGAGATTATATGGGGCGCAGAGAAGAGAAGGAGGTATAGTGATGGTAGTAGTAGTAGTAGTAGTAGAGAGTCCTGGATCGAGCGACCTGATTTCCGGCTGACCCGGGGACGACCTGATTTTCACGGGTGCGTGTGTGCCAGTACATATAGTACTAAGGGGAGAGCAGTGGATTTCTGGGACGGGCTACGGCCCCGTGTGCCCTCGCGACGACCGGGGAATTAGGTCACCCGGACGACGCGCTTATGTGTATAGCTGCTCTATAGCTTTATATATATATATGTGGTGGAGGAGGTGTAGAGCAAGAGAGGGAGAGGGAGAGAGGGTGTATACCGGCGACCTGACCCGATTTACTTTCATTTTCGACATCCTACTTTACATTGCTGCCCTCTCGCTTCCTCTCGCGACCTGTAAACCCAATGTTTGTGCGTATATGCGAGAGGATTGAGAATTTTTTTTTTCTCTCACTCGTTGTTGGTATGAGAGTCGAGAGTAAAATTTGTTGCCACCGGTATATAAAGAGAGAGAAAGAGGGTGGATGTATAATGTTTGTTTGCTAACGACGAATGAATTCGTTTCGCGTTATTCGGCTGAGTGTAATTGCAGTCGAACGGGGTCGCATCCGCCAGTTGATATATATTGTACATATATATATATACACACACACGCGTGTTCTGTTTAAAGTAATTTGGTACCGAAATAATGGTATTTGCATAATTAGGGATGGAAAAGAGTATTCGAACGAAAGAATAAAAAAGAAGACCAACTACGTTAACGTCTAAATTAAAACGCAAATTCCCTTAATAATACAGCATAGCAGCAGTAGTAGCAGTGATGTATACGAGGTGAACAAAAAAAAAAAAAAAATATATAAATACGCTCAACAACCCACAACGAGGTAGGGAGCAGCTTCCAAGAACCCATTAAATTTACATCCCCTTTCTAAAAGCACCTGTAAAATAAGGCGAACCCGCTACTGCTACTACTGCTGCTACTACGTGGCGACCGCGACCAACACTTCTAACCGCTGTTGTGTTCCACTCAAATCAAGTTTCAAGTCCCATCCATCTCTCCCCTTGGTTTTCCAGCTTCTATCCTAAACAAAAACAACGCTACCGCAATCTCGCGAAAGCTCGCAACTCCTCCCTCTTCGAAACCTTGAAAAAAAAGAAGAAAGAAAGAAAAGAAATAACGTCGAGAGTAACAGTAGCAGCAGCAGTAGCAGCAGTAACGATCATACATAACTCCTGATCCGCTTTAAAGCTTGCGCTAGTCGCGCGCGTTGATAAAAGCGCTTTCCGCGGTTCTATCCCCACCCTCGAATGCAACCAAGAGAGCGAGAGAGTGGGGGAGGTGGTAATATTAAAGAACAGCCCTGCCTCTTTCGTGGCGCGTGTAAGTATGGCGAAGCGCAAGGATGCCGGGCAAGAAGCTCCAAAGGTCGAGCGAAGGTTGCATAAGACCTCTACACACTACTACTACTGTGTCTGTCTGTCTGTGTATGTGTGTGGTGCGGTACTGTATATAACATACCGGTGCAGCTGTCCTTCGCTCGTTCGTGTTCTCTCCCTCTCCCTCTCGATAAGAAAGCTCACCCTCTCTCCCTCTCTCTACACATACTACTACTACTACTACAACACAGACACAGCAAGTAGCAGCAGCAGCAGCGGCGGCACCCGGAAACGCGTATACATATACATGCACACGCACGCCGGCCGGCACGAGGCTGTAGCATCGTCGTCCTCTCTCTCTCTCTGTTATAGTAGTATTAGTGCACGTGCCACCGCGAGCTTGCACTCGACCTATTGTCCTAGTTTCGCGATGCGCGCGCCCGCCTCCCCACTACCCTGAGAGCGAGAGCGCGGAGCAGTAATTCGCGGCGGCAACGGCAGTGTAGCAGCGTACCTCCCACTACCGTACGGAGCTTGCAGTTGCCGGTTCTCCTCCCTCAACAAGTCGCCCTGCCCAAAACTCACTGCTGCTTCTGGCTGCTTCCCCTTATTCGCGTATACTATTGACCGCTTTTCCCGCGGCGAATACACGAGCGTTCGTGTGTGCCGGTGTGTGTATATGTGAGCGACGCTGAGATTTTTTTTTTTATTTTGTATTTGCCGGTGTATGCAAAACGACTATCTATTATACTGCAGCTTCTTCTTCTTTTTTTTTAATTTATTTAGGAAGGGATGTGCGTGTGTATATGTAGGGAAGGTTGATACGTTTGTCACGAGGCGGAGAGTCGAGTTTTAGGGGTATTTTTAGATGGATATAAGGGAGTGGGAGGTTCTTTTTTTAAGGATTGAATGGAAAGAGAAAGAGAGAACGTGCGACGTAGGGAGGGTTGAGGGTCGTTTTGTAGATGATTAAAGACACGGATATACCCATGAGAGCTTTTTTTTTTAGAGTAGTATACATTATAATATATCACGTTGTTATATTATATAAATAAATCTATCATATCACATTCCACGAGTATAATATCCATCAAATACACCAGCGTAACTTTATTATTACGGAAAAGCGACTATTTTTACTGTCGCCGTCGTTTTAAATAAGTGCCAATGTCAAGCTCGCGCGCAGTCGCGTTATGCAACACAACACACACACATATATATACTGCCGCTCATCAATGAACAACTCCTGCGCTCTCTAGCAATAATCCTACGCATCATTTCTATGTAACACCCTTAAAAAAAAACCATACCGGCAAAAAAAAAAAAATCTCCACCTGTATATTTCATCCCCTTTGGTGCATTTCCCGCGGCTACCACAGCGTCGGCGGCGTCGTCGTCGTAAAGTTTATATACGAGCTTCTCTCCCGGCTCTTTCTCTCTCTCACTCACTCTCATGTCGACAGCGGCGGCACCGTGTACCTGACCCATTTTCAGCCGAGAACTCCCTCTTTCTCTCTCTCTCTCTCTGTATATATGTATATATATGTACGAGAACGCGCGCGCGCGCACGGCAGAGCTGCATCGATCGACCCCGATTCAGCGACGCCGGCGGCCCACTCTCCCCCCCTCCCCCCTCCCCTTTCCTTATTCACTACCACCGCGGCGTCGTCGTCGGCTCTGCGCTCGACTCTGCCTGCCGCTGCCTGGTACCAAGCGACCCCCGCGTGAGCGTGCAATTTGTCACTAGCCAGTTCTCTTCCCCCAAGAGAAAAGAGAGGGGAGAGAGAAGTTTTTGCGTGTGTGTGTGTGTGTGTGTGTGTGTGTGTGTGTGTGTGTGTGTATATATGTATATATGTATATACGAAAATTTTTTTAAATTTTCGAAAGCGTGGAAATTTTCTTCTCATTTTTTTTTTTTAATTAATGAGGATTGGTGTGTGTGTATATGCATGAGGAGAGAAACTTTCACTGCGGTAATGCGATTAAGCAGTAGAAAGCTTATAAGTATTTTTTCTACATTCCGCCGCGTTGCATGCGCACGCGTATATACATATACAAGTGTGTTTTCTCTCGCGAGTTTTTTTCTTTCTTTTATATGCTTGTGCAGACGCGCGTACTCGCGGTGTATAATATAATTGGAGCGAATATCATAGCGACCGATGTAGATTCATTCCAGATTCGCTACCACCGTGGTGTTTACCCGAGATGGTTGCTTCGTTCTACCCGTTCATAATAAAAAAAAAAAAAAAAATGATTGTACGAACCATTGTCACCGATTCAATCTGGATCGTGGAGGTTACAATTTTTCACGCTACACATATGTGTATATGTATACTTGCGCATGTTTTCTCCGCGTTTCTATACGTATACTACAACTACTGTAATAGCATAAGCGCGCCGGTGCATGTGTAATTGTTACCTAATGCAAAAACAAAAGGAGACGAAGGAATAGAGTTGTTCGGAAACAACTGTTGTTGTTACGGTGCGCACTGCTTTCGATTTCTTGAAAGTATATATCTATATATATATTGACGAAGCGCGCGCGCGCGCGCGTTGCATTCCTTTCAAGTACGAATTCCAAGCAATCGCGCAACCTTGCCTCTCGGTAAAAGTTAACAATACCATATACGCACCAAAAGAAAAGAAAAAATATCTCTCAGTTTACGTTGTTTTAAAAATCCTAAGGATATTATAGTATATATATATATATACACCTCTGTGATTAACCTTTATATACCCAGCCGAAACAACACCCTAGGGTCTTCTAGTTATAGAACAGAAGCTTATACTTAATCCGGAAGCATTTATTTTTCAGCACACCAAGCGTCTACTTATACTACTGTATACATACATATACATACATACACTCTCCGCGCATCCACCCCTTTTTTATACGTGGGCGTGCCGGCCGGCGACTAATATACTCGCCAACATACACACATAATACTTGGCCTTCCTGTCTCTCCATGTCGAAGGACACCGCACGTCGTCGTCACGCGGTACTTTTAGGCAGATGTATATATGCGTACGGAATGCGTGTGCGTGCGTGCGTGCGTAATCGCAGTAGTTAATTGAATTAACGGCGCCTTTCGTGCTGCATGGCAGCAGCTTTCGAAACGCCAGTGGACTCCGCCTGTGTATATATATGTGTGTATGCACGCACGAGTGCGCGTAATAATTTATGCACACATACTGTGTGTTTTTGGACCCCAGACGTGTAATAATTTTTTCGATATTAAATTCCTTCGCGTGTGTATGTGTGTGTATATATATGGCCAAGAAAGAATAACTTGTGCGTGTATATATATACACATTATAACTGTAATGCGTTGGTATATGGACTATAACTTTTGTGATTTTGAACGCTTGGAAAATACACACATATACCACGCGAAAATCAATCGTAACGTCAAGGACGCACCAGTAGTAGTAGTAGCAGAACCACGCATGTGTGTCCTCGTAGTACACTTGGATTAATCTCCGGCGGATTACCCGGAACCTGCGCGCCGGCCGGCGTCGTCGTAGTCGTCTCGTTACGTAACGCCGTCTCTTGCTTGCTTCTCTATATATATATACTCATAAAACGCGCTAGTATATATATGTATGTATATGTGTCTACGCACTGGCAGTTGTATAAGTATACTTGTTGCGTCGAGAGTGAAACTGATGTGTATGTGATGGCGACTTTTCTTTTCTAGCCATACATATACTACGCAGTAGAAATAGTAATAATAGTAGTGGTAATAATAAATGAACAAAAAACGCGTCTCTATGCTCGCTAACTAATATTAATGATACCTCCTCTCCCTCTCTCTCTCTCTCTCTCTTTTTTCTCATCATAATACGCACGCATATATGCGTGTGTGTGTATATATGTATGTGTTTTAAACAACAAGGACGACGTCTCTCGACTGATGAGTCATAATTGAAATTTCACGCTATACGAAGGCCCTATCAATTATACATACATATATCCCTCACTTTTATTCAACATTAAACATCATTTTCAACGTGCATCATACTCTCTCCCTCTTTCAGTACGTACCATAGAATTTGAAGCTATACCCATCATTAGATAACGTATTAAAACTGCCGCGTAATACGTTTAATCGGCGCAAAAATCCCGGCAAAAACACGGAGTTCCCACTCTCTTTCTTGTTCTCGGATCAAAACACACATAACTCTAAACGTGTACAACGCATTAGAAACGAAAACAAACGTTCGAGCTGCTTCCTCCTTTACATCACTATCTCTCTAACACGCGCAAGCAAGCAAGCAAAAACACAGGCAGTAGCGGCGCTCATTTATAACGAATTCTATTTATTCATTGGAGTGCTGCGTATATGATGATGGCTCGCATTGAATATATACGCGTGTAGATATACGGAGACGACGCTTGGTGTACATATATATATATATACGTATATTCTAGCTGCTGCTGTTCTATGCGCGAACGTTCACTACTACTACTGGCATATTTTTCTCTCTCTCTCTTACTCGCTTGCGCTCGCGCGCATGCCAAGGTCGCGAGCGTGTCTAGGTTGCCTAGCTAGCGCTCGTTCGCTTGCGCTGCCTTTCCCTCTCGTCGCGCTTGCCGCCTTATCTCTCTCTCTCACTCACTCACTTTTCGCGCGCTTGCTCTCTGTAATGGACTGCTCATTAATGAGGATACGTGTGTGTGTATATATGTGCACCAAGGATTGACCAAATTCGGTATAGTAAGAGACAGACAGAGAGAGAGAGAGAGAGAGCGATGGCAACAACTTCATACACATCCGGATTGGCCTAGGTCGCGGAGAAGAATCAAGGACTCGCGCTCAAGCGAAGAAGTAGAGGTAGAGAGAATACAATGGGCCCTCGACTACTACTACTACACTCACGCGCGCATTTGTCGGGACAGACGGCTCGACCTACTTCCTCTCTGTCTCTTTTTTTTTCTCTCCTCCTACTACTACTACTCTTTTCTGCTTTAGCATTCTTTTTTTTTCTAGTATAGTCATCGCAGCTCGTACACACGTATCGTACAGATAAGACGATCTTTATAGACGCGCGCGATCCTGTTCCAACGAGTGTGTATGTATGTGTTTTGATCGCATCGCGGTGCATCGTTGGATTATTATACACATCGTAAAATTCGAATTTACGTCGCTTATATATATAATACATATATATGTATTGCACCATTAGAATCGCATTTACCGTCATGATGCTTTTTGTTTGCCATCCTCGCACACGACAATGACGTTTGCTGTTTTCTGATTTCCTCGTCATATCACGAATAACAAGCTATAACTGCGTTTCTTCTTCTTTTTTTCTCTCTCTCCTTCGTCTCCTGAGTACCTAAATCCCAATTCGAAAACAAATTACTGCATACACACATAAACATATATACACACACCGGTATAATGGAATTCACCGAGTCAATTCTCGGCGAGTGTAAGTACTCGATAAACCTTGATACCGCGCAAAGCTAATTTCTCCCCGTGTGTATAGTGAAACTCTCTGCGGGGTGCTGTAGTGATGGTGTGACATGTACACACACACACATACAAGGGCGAAATGAACGAACGAACGAATGGGAAAGTGTGTAAAGTAACAGTTCGCTCTTTCTCTTTTCCTCTCAGCGCATGACTCCTTTCTACTCCTTGCCGACTGCATTGTGATGTGGTATGTGCTATACTTCGAAACCGGAAGAAGGACGGAACCTTGACGCCTTGTTTACGACTGTTACGGACTTATATTGCATCACGCTCGCGATGCCGGCTATACTTGTTCTTCTTCTTCTTCTTCTTCTTCTTTTACTTCACGAGGAAAAATACATATATATATACATCGAGAGAGAGTATATATATATATATATATATATGCGAATGTGTGATATATACACGGCACAGCGAAAGCAGTATACCTAGTAACAGTAACAGTAGCAGTAGTAGCAGCACAACTACGCGACGACGACGACCTGAATCGAGATTAGGATGATTGAACTCAATTAGCGCCGCTCGTTGGGTGTATGTACCAGCTACTACACTGCAGCACAGCGTCAACGACGACTCCTATACGCGCCTGCGATCCGGCGATCTCTTTATATATATATAAGTGTGTATATATATGTACGCGAGTCTCTCATCTTCGATACGTCTATATAATACTGTATATATATTTATATAAAACTATATAAATGCACGTGTACATGGGTGTGCACACGTCGAGGAATTCAAGTTTAGCAAGCACGCAGGAATACGAGAGGCTTATCAAACTGGGATATCTGTCTAATTGTTGTAGGTCGCGGTGTTCGTGTACCTGTGTGTGTGTATGTGTGTCGGTATGTTGGGGGAAGGGATTGAGAGAGAGATAAGAGGAGCGAATGCGTTTCTGTGATTGTACGATGCCGAAAGCGTATAGGAGAGTGAGTGAGTGAGTGAGCGAACGCTCGATCCGTAATGATCTTTCCTCTTTAATGAGAAAGGAGTATAGCGGCACCGGCGGCAGCTAGTGGTAGTATATATATATATATATATATATATATAGTACATCAGAGTTTGAAGTGTAGAGAGAGAGGGAGGGGGAGAAGGGGTGGATTACGTCGCGATGCGTCTGCGGCGATCGAAGCCGGTAATGGCTCTCTCTCTCTCTCTCTCTCTCTCTCTCTGTCGGTGTAATGAGCCATGCTGCTAAAAATAGATAATATACATGAGCGGGCATCGTAATGCGATTTAATACACGTACCCGGACGTATGTGCGTTTTTATTATTATTTTATCAAATACTTTACTCCTCTGCGAAATACATTTTATCGAAATATATATATCCCCTCTCTCTCTCTCTCTCTCATTGTCTTAAAACTCTAACCATCACTTTAATTACCACCTCTCTTCCCTTACGAGAGCCACACACACATATATACCACACCTCATCCGCTTACCACCCCCTATACCTACACTAAAAACGAAGAATCGCCGTTGCTACTCTCAAATCCGATTAACCAACCACTCTCTCTCTTTCTCTCTCTCTCTTTCGTGTTGCGTGTGTATATATATATATATAGCTCGCCCTTTCTCGTTGCGCTCGCGCAAGCAAGCAAGCAAGCACGGCGGTGGTGGTGACGGCGGCGGCAGTGCACCTGACCTATATAGCCAGAGCGCACCGGTATTGATCGACCTAATTCGACCCCTGGTCTTTTTCGCGCCGCCCACGCAGCGCAAGCAAACGCGCGCGGATATACCCGGCTAGAATTTTGATGATACAAGAGAGAGAGAGAGAGGGAGAGTGCAGCACAACTGGTTTTGTGTGTAGCGTTGGTTGGTTGGTTGGTTGATTGGATTTCTTTTTTTTAGTATAAGAGAATGATAGGGTTGTAATTCGATCGCTATTGTTTTTCGAAGGGAAGGGTAGTATATAGTATGTAATAGGGTAGTGCTTTGTGCGGATGAGAAGTTGATGATAGCTAGGAATTTTTAATTTCGGGGTGAGAAGGGAATATCCGGTATTAAATTATCCTGTGATGGGGATCAGGATTATATCGAACGATTGGGGGTTTGTTTGTATTTCCTGGGAGATAAATAATTACATTGGTGTGTGAATTCGATAGGTCATAACGAATCGAAATGTTATTTTTTTTTCGTACAATCACTCAGGAACACTTGACCTACTGCGAGTGGCGCAACGATTTCACGTGCACCATTCCCTTCTATATAACTTCATATAAAGTCCCAACTCGCTTGGACGTTTTTACGACAACGTACGTACGCATGTGAAATCAAGAACCATCGTCGTCTTTCCACTCCTGACTCACACTCTCTTCCAATTTCGGTCGTCTTTTCTCTTCCCAAAAAAACCACGCTTATGTGTACTCTCGTCATCTCGCTTCCGTCACTTCCTCGCGCGAAATTACGCAAGTCTAGTAGTATATACCACTGACTCACGCATACCACGACATACTATGATATATTCCATAGCATGTGTATATATATGATCGTCCCCTTCTTCAGTGCATATACATCGTTCCTCTCTCTCTCTCTCTCCATCATCTCGTTAACTCTCCCGAGTCATTATTTTAATCGGGTCAGAGCCGTTGCTACTGCTACTGCCGGCTCATCTTCTAATTCTCGCGTGATGCGCGTACGAGTAAGTGTATATATCTCTCTCTCTCTTGCGTCTTTTTTTTCTCACTGTTGTACGCTGGGCACACGGTGATTCAAAATTTCTATGCGAGAGGATATATAGTGTATGTATGTGTCGAGGGAGTGGCACCATCGCGCGCGCATAGCAGCGCCTTTGTGGTTCGATGACTCGAGTGCGGAGTGGCTCGCAAGAGACCGACCAAGCGTTCGATGGCCCCTGAGATTCGGGTCTTGATGGTACGAGAAGCTATAGCGTAAGAGAGTGGAGGGAAATATATTGGGATCGCGATTGTATTTCTAATGGCGTTGTGTCGAAAATTTCGTATAGCTAATAACACGTTTGCTGTCTATATTATACGAGAAGTTTGACCACAAGTGTATAATAGCGCATATTTAGAAAGTCAGACACGCGCGTTCGTCATCGTCGATATATATCGGAATTTGAGTTTTCTATTTTGTAAAATAAAAAAAAAAAAAAAAAGGAGAGACCGGATTTAAATTCCGTGAGTTATGCTCCGGTTTTGAACAGGAATCCAACGAGATATCCATTAACATGACATATATGACCTGCCAAAAACTATACATCTTTCCTCCTTTTCGTTTTCCCTTTTTCTCTCTCTCTTTCTTATTCCGAAACCTCAAAAAATTATTCCCCCATTCCGACACTCGACACGTCTGAGCAGCAACAGCAGTAGTAGCACGGGACACTGCGTTCAAAAATTAGAAAGGCGGTTCTCCGCGAACACGTTAACTCCACACCGGCGTACGTGAAAGTCATCGCCATCGTATATACTTATTCCGTATTTTCCATCGTCACGAACGAAAACGGAAGAAAAGAACTTGCTGCTATATGCGACCTACGTACATTCGTTTCTATATAGCATTATGTACAATACACACGTGTGTATGTACAGATGAGTTTAGCTAGCGCGAAGGTCACCGGGAAACCTGGTATGGACACTTAAGAACCCGAGCCTAGCGCATGCGCGCGCCGATTATTAGTATCAAGTGGAAGGTCGAGGGAGGAGAGTGTTGGAAGCGTATATATATATATACCTGCCAACGCGCTCGTGCTGCGGAAAACTCGTGGAGTGAGTTTCGACGTTAGAACATAGGCGTAGGCGCCGATTTTTTTTTTCTTTTTCTTAGGAACGTAAAGGAAGTTGGTTATAATATAGTATAGCTTTTTGGGATTTTAAGAGTCTGTGATTAAGTGTGTATATATACGTAACGCTTGTATATAGCTTTTAAGATATTATTAATGATGCTAAACGCGTGTATCTAAAGTCGTGCAAAAAAGAGCTCCGGTATATATATATATATATATAGAGGTAGTCTCCGACACAGCTGTTGCACGGCTGAGGGGTCCGGTCGAAACCGCGAGCGCGTGAAAAGCGAAACATATGGGAGTCTCAAATTTCGCCAGCAGCAGCAGCAACAGCAGCAGCGACTTTCCTTCTCTCTCCCTTCCGGTATGCAAAATGGCCGGCGACGCCAGGTCGCGTCGTATAGTTTTCCGGCGTATACACATTTTTCCGAGGAGTCATCGGACGAGAAAACATTTTTTACGATTTAGAGTAGTATAGTGTATAGCAGGGGAGAGAGCGAAAGAGAGAGAGAGAGAGAATCGTAAAGTTCAACGATCCTCAGCTGTGCGTCCTTGCGCACGAGAGAACAGCGTGTACTATTTCCGTCCTCGAATTCTTCTCCTTCGAGCCGGTACATTTCGGAGGCTCGCCCGGCAACCGCGTGCCAGATGCAACGAGAGGGAGAGAGAGAGATACTTTGTGAACGCGTATAGGGAGTTGAGAATTTTTGGTATACGAAGTTGCTTTAAGAGGCTCTTTAGTACATTATTATATACACGTTTATAAACAAATGAGAATTAATCGAACAATGGCAGGCTTATAAAGATTCTATGTATATAAGAAAGAATTCGCAGGGTCCGTCAAACAAAGCGAAAAGTCACGGCTACACAGCAAAAATTTTCCCGGAAAATTATCCGCTACGCAGGCAGTCGCAGGCAAGTAAAGGGTCGGAAAACCCAGCCTATGCTTCGTCGTATTCTCCCACTGTCTCTCTCTCTCTCTTCCCTAACGATGACCCTGGCCTACCCTAACAAAACAACCTCCCCCGTCACGGCGCGCAGGCTTTTCTCTTTCCCTCTCCCACGTCCTTTCCCTTCCCTCTGCACAGTTCAACACATGCGCGTGTGTATATATATATATATATATATACACACACGTTTCGTTTCTCCCCTCATCGAAAGATTTTTCCTTCTTTGTCAGCAAGAGCGGCAGTGCAGGCTTTGCCAGCAAAGTGTTTCGGCATTGGGATAGGTCGTGTATAGCCAGGTGCAGGTATATATAGTCGAGACCTCGAGACATTTAACGTACGCCGGCCGGCTTTTTTCTGTGTATGTGTGTGTGTCCGTGAGTATATAGGCAGTGGAATTTAAATGGTAGAGGAAGAGAAGCCCATGCTGTGAAATTGGAAAATACGAAGAAAACTGCGCAGTTTCAGCAGGGGCTTTTGCTTAGAAGAGGGGAAAAGCGAAGGCCAGGAGACGGACGGATATATACCTGCTCTTTTGTGGTGATTATTTGTACACGGGAAGAGTGTAAAATTTTACCAGCGAATTTTAGCACAGGATATATCCGAAAATTCGGGAATATTATTACAATTGCCAGTGTACATTTATATATCTATATTTTCACGTTCACGAGTTGCATAATTCATGTATATTATATAGAACCGATCCGATCGGTTATAGATTAGCGATAACCGTGTAATTTTGTCTATACACTTTACGCGAAAACTTAAAGACCATGCATACTATACCCACTATTCCACTGTATCCTCACCAAAAGAATGTGTGTGTGTATATATATCTTGCCGACACAGGCCTGCTCTACTGTCCCTCCTATCGGCAGGGGATCTCGTGGAAAATTCGTAGCCTGAAATACCGGCCCTGCTAGCCTCTTCTTCTTCTTCTTCCCCTTCGAATATATATATATATATATATATATATATATATATATATACTTCGTTGCTTTTGTCCGATGCATGTCTCGCTTATAGAATATGACGGGCGTGTACGCGTTTATTTCACATGCCGCAGGGATGATGCGGAGACAGGTGTGAGGCGTTGCTGCTCCTTCTTCTTCATCTTACTTCTTCTTCACGCTCTGGCAGTTTCTAACACAAGGGGACCGTCTTCTTCCCTCGTTGTTGGTTTTTTTTTTACCTTCGACATATAGTCGTCTCGACTCTCTCTTGGAAGAGTCAAGGAACCGAGCATGTTGGGTTGTTCCCATGCCGTCGTGTGTGATGCGCGCTCGCGTAATCGTTGTTTCGTGTCTATATACACGTGTGTATTATACGTAAGAGGTCGGGAGGTTCTAAAGGAGGAAGAAACTATAGCTATAACAGTCTATACGGTAATTATTACGCGGTGATTGACAAGCCTAACGTCGCACAAGGGTCACGGCGATTTAAAATTCACGTAAATTATATCGCTTTTAATTTTCGAATCGTTATGTATAGAAGAGAAGTATATTTTCATAATTTTTCGTTGCGCCCTCATATAGTAATATACCAGATTGCTCGATTAATCAGGCGCAATAGATACTCCCACGGTCAGATTTTCCGCACCTGTTGGCCTATAACACATCCGCTCTATTTTTAATCCGATACGTATATTCCCCTGGTCCGCTAAAATTGCCTTTGATCCGTATTATATATACATATATACTCGCCGGCCGGCGTCCTCCGCCTTTTAGACTCAGTCGAGGGTAAAAATGAGGCTTTTCATCGCGCGTGCATGGCCTCTCCTATATAAGTGTACTATTATATACACGGATTTTCATCGTATATCTGTATATATGTTTCATTGAAAATACGCACGCGAAATTAATTCATCTGTTTCTTATCTTTACTATTTCCGTTATAATATCTATAATATGTTGATAAAAACACAACACAACCGCGTTTTGTTCTCTCGTATAATATACCTATATAACATTTTTTTTTAATACAAGTAGCCAAATAAAAGAAAAAAAAACTAGATATAGAAAAATAAAAAATATTTGTATACAAAACTCACCCATAGACTTGTGGCACTTCAATCGTATGTGTAGAACCGCGTTTGCGATCGCTTCCCATATCGGCGAGCCTGGCAAAATCTGTATCTGTGTCAGCTAACCGGGCGCTCTTACGCGACTCCAGCAGTCTAACTTCGTCGATGCGCTTTGACAGCGTGATCGCGCCCTGTAACAATAAAAAAAAACACAACCAAGATTATTTAATATTCTTATATTCTTGCATCACTTTTGTCACATACAAACACTCCATTATACATATATACCCACTTATATATACTAAATACAACTGCGCACTAGTGATATTCAATCGCGCAACAGGCTCACGCGCGTATTCGTTCGCTCACTTGCTCGCGCTTACACACAGTGAACTCGCGGAAGCGAATCTTCGCAATATACTGCGACGCAAAGCGCAGAGAACGAATAGTAGTAGTAGACATAAATACATACATACATGACGCTTGGAAAGACTCTACTACACTGCACACGCTGATAACGCGTGGGAGAAGGAAGGAACGAACGCTCGAATCGAACCGTATGTGTATATATATATATTACTACCGGCTGGTAGGTATATACACTACGTCATACATACCGCCGCTTGCTTGCGCTCGCTCACTTGCGCGAATATATACACATTTACGCACACGTGCGCGCAATCAGTGAGAGAGCGGCCGGCTCCGGTTCTCCCACTCCGTACCGGCGCGCGCTCATGTGACGCGAGCGTGCGTCGTCGTCGTCGTCGTCGTCGAACGTTCAGCGGCGCGCTGTGTTGTACTCTATGTATATATGTACATATGAATGTGGTATACTACTACTGTGCGAAACTGTACGTGCGCGAGCGCGTGCGTAACGGGAAATAATATTCGTAGAAAGCCACTGCTGTCGCTGATTTTTCAAACAAGGGTTAAAGTTTGCGCTACGGTTATTGGGAATTTTTCCATTTGTTGGTAAGTGTATATTATATATAGAAAGAGAAAAGAAGAAAAAAGAGTACCGAGGGACTTTTCTCTTTAACCACGCATAGCTGGGGAATCCCCAAATAAAGCGAGTCGACTAGCACGCGACGCGTCGTTGGCGTCATCGACTGCGAATCTCTTCTCGGAACGCACGTCCGCGTGTATATACTAACTATATATATACACGCACTAGACCAAATCACGGATCCTGTTTCGTTTCGCCAGACGGCACGCTGCTGCTGCTGCTGTGACCCTTATACACTCGCCGCGCTCTTGAACTTGTACAATGCAACCCTTTATATATATATATCTCTCTATATAGCTTTTTAAAAAATTTCAATTCTCTTTTATACAATACACAAACAACTGCAGTTGTTTCACTTTACAAGACTATACGCGCAGTCTTACGACGATGCAGGTTACATAAAAATGTCTGGTCTAGTTAACACACAATCGCGTCGGTATATATATATACCACTTATACTCATATTATTGCACAATATGCAACGAACTTACGCGCTGCAATAGTATAGACCAGCCCGGTCCATTACACATCCCGCGAGTATAGTAGTGCTTGCGCTTTCACGAGAGAGCTAGAAAGGGCGCGAGAGCGCAGGCTCCACGTAATTCGATAATCAGCGCAATTCGTGTCGTAAGAGTTGAACGAGCGCGGCCCCCGCGTGCCAATGGGCGGGAAAAACGAAAGTACAGAGCGCGTGTTTAGAGTTATCTCTTGCGACATATATACTCTCTCATAAGTACCACCATACGCTCGATTTTCTCTCTCTCTCTCTCTCTCTCTCTCGCGTATGCTCTATCGTTAATATAATAATTTTCGCTCTCCTAAGAGTTTTTCAAGTAAGTAAGAGGGTGTAGTAGTAGTAGTAGTAGGAACTATAAAATGCTATATGTGGTTGTTCGTGTCATTATCGCAATCCGGGTTAACGGGCCGAGATCCGGCGAGTGGAGAACGAAATAGTCGAAGGCAAGCGGAGAAAGTGTAGCAGCAACAGCAGCAGTAGCAGTGAGCTATGCGAAATATGACGAAGCGAGATTTATGGGAGCCGCGGTGTATGTGTAATGAGTGTATAGGTATATATATGTATATATATATGTACTTTTACTCGTGCGTGAACGGCTGATTGGAGGAGACGGATGAATAGGTATATATGCCGGCCGGTGTCGGTATTGGCGATTAATTATATACCGGTGAGCTGCGTTTTGTAGAAAAAAAAATTTAAATGAAAAGAAATTAAGAATGAATGATGGGTGGGGAGAGAAAGAGTGAGAGAATAGGGTTACGTAAATATATATATATATATATATACACACACAGGCAGCGAATGTGATTTTATAAAAATAATATACGCGTGAGTTGTTACGTATATATATGAGTATGTGTCGAGAGTTATCGTTGTGAAATTCCAAAAATTTATCACGTGAGTTTTTTAAAAGCGATGATTTCGAGGTTTCACCGTTGAGTGACAAATTGAATAAGCAAATTATATAGGCCGGGACACGGGAACGCGAGAAAACAAAAAAAAAATATGAGAAATATTGGGGCGCCGGGTGTTCGAATGTGTGGCGTAGTGTCTAAACATATTGCGAAACGTTTATTTTTATAATAGTCACAAAGACGCGCGTTCTCCGAGGAATTATGTCATGCATCGTTCGCGCGTCGCGTTTCTGTATTATTTTGTTTACACCCGATACCTTCTATATATATTTATCATCCCGCCATTCAAAAATATAATAACAACGCGCGCGAGTAATGCACTTCGCGTCAAACGTCAACATTGCACATTATAATATATACATGTATAGTATACCCGCACGACTAAACGTTCATCCGTTGTAAACCTTCTCACACTCTACGTTATACTCTTTGAACATGCCTGCATACATACTCTCGAAACCCCAATATTTATCGCAGCGAGCATGTCGAAATCAACGCAAACAGCAGCAGCGACGGAGTATAAGCGCGAGAAAAAAACTTACTGCAAAAACATCACTTCTCCGCTCAGGGTATGTATATGTATATATACATACACACCGGCGAAACAGCTGTGAGCGAGCTGTTCGCAACCGCCCACACTAAGATACCGGGTTGCTGTTGTTGCTGCTTTGTGCACGTATATATATACATACACAAGCGAAAGAAAGGTCGCGTCAAGCGAGCAAGAGAGAGATAGAGAGAGAGATTAGCGGAACCGGCCGTGCGCTTTACGGAGAAAGAAGACGACGAAGTAGAAGGGAGTTGAGCACAGCGCAACGCAAGGCAAAACAAGAACGAGGCTTAACGGCCAAGTGTACATAACTGCGCCGGCGGCGATAGTGTAACGGTCTGTTCTCCTCCTCCTTCTTCACCACCACCTCCTCCTCTTTCTTCTCCCCGTTGAAGTGAGCGTTGCTTCGCGCACCGATGGCGCAGTAGAAATAGAAACTAGAAAGAGAAGTGTATAGTGCGCTGTGGATGGATGAAGGAGAATAGTGTTTTCCCGAGCGCGCGCGCTGCGCATACTCTGTGCACTTTCTCTTGTGTATAGCATAGTATATAGCTATATTAAGTATATAAGCAAGAGAGAAGAAGGAGACTTTCGAATTTCCTCTCTCCGTTGTGTGTGTGTGTGTGTGTGTGTGTGTGTGTGTGTGTGTGTGTGTATATATATATATATATATACACACGCGCGCGCGATGCTGAGCGAGAAAAGAGAGGCAGTCGTTGACCTTAGAGCGGATGCCGCGCGGACCATCTGATTAGAAGCCTTTATAAAAGTGTGTGTGTATGTAGGAAAAATGTTGTTTCAGAGAGTAAGAGAGAGAGAGAGAGAGAGAGAGAGGGAGATACGCGAGGAGGGCCACACTGAGGTGTAGATAAGTTGCGGTTATGGGAGGACACACGGTATATTCTTCGTGGTTCCATCTAGCTCTGAGTTTTGCGGTGTTTACGATGGTGCTGCTATTGCGGTGGTGGTGGTGGTGGTATACACAGAAGTATATAAGTCGACGATTGAAAAACAAGATAATCACTCGCTCGCGTTCCACTGTTTTTGTATCCGATATATAGAACGCGCGCATCAAACGATTATATGGTACTCGTATATTAAATACCAATATGGTATATATATTTAAACACTTTCCTCGTTGGATTTCAAAAAATCCGCATATATTGCGCAACCGGTCAATTTTCACTTTCCGCGCTTAAATTATACGCGTTTTTTCCCCCGATAATTGACTTGAACGCGCGCGTTCTCAGCCTAATTATCCGAATGTACTTTTTCCTGATACATACAATTATACGTCACAACCGGGACAAACCCGCATATAGTCGTCATATACGAAAAAATCTATACCCCTGCAGATATATACACACACACACACACACACACACACACACACACACACACACACACACACACACACACACACACAC